>JAHBCN010009471.1:0-34986 GCA_019359885.1 Listronotus oregonensis
AAGAGCCCAGTTCCCCCAAATCTTTTTTCCAAAGGACAAAATGTAGGGGCTTAAGTAGTGCTTATATGTTTTGAATGCCACTTTGCTAAGTAAACACCAATTTAAGTAAGGGAGAAATGTAACTAAAAATAGGATTAACTTATTCCTAATGGTTGATTTTTGTACGTATTTCATAAAATATTATTAAATACTATTTTAGACACTTTCCTTCGCCCATAACTTCCGCCAGACGCTTTAAAGCCCCAAAAAAAATATTGTTATTTTACTTATATTCTAATATCTGGTTTATATATATATATATATTAGTATTTAACTTCACTTAGATATCTCACTCGCTTCAAAACACGAGCATAGTACCGACGTGCTCAAACTCAGGCTAAATTTTTTTTTTGGTGTCTGGGAGATGTTTCCCCTTACGTTGGCCTGGCTAAAAAATATATGTTTCAAATAGTCCTTAAATAACATAAAAAAAAGCCAGAATGTAAAAAAAATTAAATACTTTTTTGGGAGCTTTTAAAAATCTGGGATTAGGGCCCGGGGAAAATTTTCGACAATGTTAATATTATTTTATAAAAATATTTCATCGAATATATTTTAAAAAAAATTAACCATTAGAAAATAATTAATTAAACCCCTATTTTTAGTTCCCTTTCTCACCTGGTATCTGTAACTGGACGTCTAACCAACTTAACAGGTATGTTTGGCTTTTTTCCACATATAATTTAACATTTTCCCCTTTAAAAAAAGTTATTGGGGGGGGCCCTGGGCTCTAGGAACAAAACTAATACTTTAAAATAACCAGTGAAATGTATTTTTTTTTCTTCACTTTTGTCACTTTAAAACGAAAATATCTGGACTACAGTTTATTTTCTTGTAATAAAGAAAAATAATTTTAAAATAATGTTTTTATAACAAAAGTTTAAAAAAGAGCTTAGAAATTAACTTGCACATTAAAGTTACCACTGAATGCTGCTGTATTTGGCTTTTATTTTAATAGAGTTAAAAAGAACATTATACTATTTCAATTGTATATTTAAATAAAAGATAAACTCTTAGGCCCGGTTGTACAAACAATGGTTCAACAGAGTTTTTTGAACTGCAGTTCACTGTTGAACCCAGTTTAGAATTTTGAGTGTTGTACCACTGCAGGTTTACCTGAACTATCAGTTCAAAGCCCACAAAGAAAAGAAGAAAAAATTGGCACAACTTAACCTAATCAAGGATTTTGATTTTATTAAAAAAAAAACAACTTTATAATAATTATGATATGTATTTGTATTGTATTTGTTTAATTTTACTTTTTTTTTAAACACTACTGACAAAATAAATCACAGATGCTAAATAGCTACATATTGTATAAAAAAAAAAATCCTTTTTTGTTTCCTGTAATTTTCTGCATCTGCCCCCCTTCAGGATATTGAATTTTATTATGCGTGCCATCCATGGCTTCAATGCTAAAAAATCCTCGCCTCACAATGGTAATTTCAGATTCAGTTCTTAGCATTTTTATCAATTTTAGCCCCAATTCAGCAACTGATTCTTAAACCATTGATATTATTCAACTTGGGTTGACTTGTTAATACCTCCAAAATCTCAAACAACTTGTAAAAAACTCCCAGTGGCTAGAAATCGTAAAGCAATGCATACCATTTCAGTAAATTGGATGGTTTAAAAAAAATAAATAGAACATTTAAACTTAAAATTAAATGAATTTAAAAACAATATAAATCTTACTTATCTGTAAGAGATGAAATTTGTTTAAAAATTTCATCTATATTAAATCTCACAGTTTTTTTTTTCTTAACCTAAATCTCCTTAAATTTTTTGTCATTCCAATTATTCAAATGATCTGGTCTATTTCTGTATATTTATGGGGGAGAGTGTGCAACATTAATAAGTTATTCTACAAAATCCTTGTCGTCTGTCATATCTTTTCATACAAGATCAATTTTTAATTATAAAAAAATAGGTATCAACTTTAAAAAAAAAAACAAAAAAATATTTAAAACACAATCTGTCAGAAGAGTGAGGGGTTAAAAATTTTAAAAGGAGTTGAACTCATCTTGAACGATCAAATTCGGAGGTTCAAAAACAACCACAGTTCACCGTCTGAACCGGCTTTGTACAACGATTTTTTCCGTTGAACCGATGATCAGCGTGAACTGGTTGAACGTCCTTGTACAACCGGGCCTTAAACTTGAAAACTACCGCTATTTGTAGAACGGAATCAGATCAAGCTTCGTCGCATGTTTGCGAGAAGTAATTCAAACTTATAATGTGCTTAATAACAGAAAGTTTCTTGTGTAGTAGTAATCATGTCATGTCGCACATTTCAAGCGTCGAAATTCACGCAATGTTTTGTAGTAACTTTGCGTATTTTTTATGTGCAGAAAGGTACTTTTAACATTTAAAAATGTGTAACAGTTATTGTACGCAGAGTGCTATAAAAGTTAGACAGGCAATAACACGTTTGTTTTTGTTTTGTTTTATCTTGGCACAGTCAATGAAGAACTTCAATAGTCTAGGAGCCAGGGCTGTTTTGTATCCGATCACATTCCACGGTGTCAATGTATATTTTTATGTTTCTTGACCCGCGGAATTCGAATTTCGAACTTGAGGAAAGGAAATTTATTATAAACTATTTAATAAGTTAAAACGCCATCATAAACAGTCTATAATAAGTATCAAAGTTTACCAATCGTCAATCGATTGTTGAACTTTAATAAAAAAGAACCAGTTTAAGGTTTATTCACCAAAAATTATTTAAACCGGAAATATTGCAAATTTAGTGCAATAACATTGCAAATGAACAGTTTAACAGATTGTTTTCTATGGTATTTATAAAAAAATTCTGTCACTTCTACTCATACGTAAAGAAACTCCGTGGACTTTGAACGGCCACCGAACAGCCCTGGCCATTAGAAAGTTCGAAGTTCTTTTAGTGTCACAAACTTTTTGTATTTTCTATTAGAATATTAATCTAGTTCAGTACAGAAGGAGTTTTCTAAAAAAATATTTTTTTTTTATCTTTACAGTCCACGAAAGCTGATGCCTAAGTATTACTAACGTGGGTGTCTTAAGTGTGGTGAGAGGGAGTTTGTTCGGGGGACTTAAATATTTGTAGATTGGAGGAGAAGGAAAAAACTTCTGCGGCAGCAGGTTCCATAGTCGCCTCTTTGTTCCGCAGAACTTGGCCGCCATTACGAATTTTTCGCGACAGCGAACATGACTGTTTCGAGGCATTAACTTCAAGATTTTTCCCCCCCAATCAAGACAATTTTTTAAAAGAGAATATCTCTTTGACCCCCTTGTATTCCAAATCAGAATTAAATGGTGGCTTAAAAAATTGAATACTAGAGTGAAGGGTACATCGTCGGCACATATGAATGGGATGTGGAAGAGAAGATCGTAAAAAAAATAGCACTAAGCATTTGGGCAGCCCAGCATTAATTTGGTAGAAGGGGAAGAATGACAACTAAGTAACTGAGATACTTCGATTAAAAGGAAACTGGAGATCCAAGAGCAAAGACCGTAAGAAGAAGTTTTTTAAAAAAGCCCTCATCAGACCTGATCGAAAGCTTAGATTTTAAAGAGCAACGTTTCGGGATTCACCAATAAACTCAAGGGACTTGTTCCAGCTGTGTGAGAAAAGGAAAAGATTAGTTGGGACTTCGTGAAAATTTTATCCCGTCTACATGTAAGACTTTTTTTTTTTCCCAGATATTTTAAAAGATTTGAAAATTAATAAATTTTTCATTACTTTGCAAACAACAGAAAGAAGAGATAAAGGGTCTTATTGAAGAAAGAGTTTTGCATCCTTTTTGGTTGCACGTGAAATTTTTCAACCCTCCGGGAAAATGCCCGGTCGTAAGAGATTCAAGAGGCGAGTTAAAATGGTGAAAAAATCGGGAGCATTTTTTAAGACGATTGCTGGTATGCCATCGAACCCAGACGACTTTTAGTATTAAGAAAAAAGAATAGCTTGATCTGTTTAACTTAAAATGATATGGACATTTTAAAAAGAAAAAATGTTGGAGAGGAAGTTTAAAAAAGGATCAAGCAGAATTGGCAGCAAATTGTTTGGAAATATTTGGTTTTTTTCTTTAGAGGTAAAAACAATTCCATCTTCATAAATTAAGGGAAAAATTTGTGCGAAGTTTTGACTAATTTTTTTGGGGAAAAGGACGAAAGTTTTCCCTGCTTGAGCAGAAGAACTTTATCTTTTATCCATTGTTAAAACGGTCTTTTGCTTCTAAAAGGGTCTGATTATACTGATTTTTGCTTGATGTACCTGTGATTTTGGGGATAGGGTTTTGGAAAACTTTTGTGGGCTTGAATTTTCAAAAGTCTGGCTTTGTCACAGGATTTGGAAAACCACGGTTTGTGATTTAAAGTTATGGGGTTCTTTTTAGTGTGGGAAATATAGGTTTCAATGCCTAATTGAATGGTTTCGGAATTTGTTTAAAATATTTCGGAAGGATCGTAAAAGTAGAAAAGCAGGTAGTATTCCAAGGGCAGCTGCCAAAGAAATTCTCAGACCATCCCAGTCGGCGAAGTTGTAGTTGTGCGTTCAGATGCCTCAGAATGTGTGGAGTATAATCGGTACCAAACCATGGTCAGAGCGACCAAGGGGAGCAGTTACTGATACTAGGTAGAGTTCGAGGGTGGAAGTTAGAGAGAGATCTAGGGGGAATATTAAATATGAATTGAAAATTTTTAAAAAATATGGGGTATTCAGAGCACTTTAAAGATTTTATTCCTGTTGAAGGCCCATTTTCAGCGTTAAATTAAAATCATAAATAATGGAGGTAGAGTTTCGATAGTTGGAACTTTTTTTGGAAATTTGTTCCTCTTCAATGATCTTTTTTGAAATTTCTTATGGTTTTTGAGTTATTATCAAAAATCAAAAAGGGCTTCTTTTTTTCGTTTTTTGTTAATAACAATTGCAATTTTTATTGGCAAAAAAAATCCTCAAAACCCCTTTCTCAGATTTGCATTCCGCGTTGAATAAACTTCGCTAGGTTTTTTAAGCCTTCCCTTTTTTAAAAAAATTTCTCAGCTAAAACTAAAAATCCTTTTTAAAATTAAAATAAAAGTCAAATAATATTTAAAAATATTGTTTGATAATATAAATCCAGAATTTAGTTTCTTTTATTAAAGGTAAACATCAAAACGTTGTATTGTTCTTAAAGTGTGAATAATTCTGACCCCGTTCTTAAGCGGCTCCTCTAAGCCTTTAAGCTTTTCGGTTTAATTTAACTGTCTGAAATAATGTAAGACATTCGAAACAGTAGGATGCGTGACAAAGGGCAGTTTGTTCGAGCCGTAGCGCGAAAATCCATAACTCTTGCACTTAATTTAGTTGCCGCTCCACGACGCTTAACCTTTACCCCTTTTTCCTATCTAAATAACATCTCATGCCAATGTTTGTACTTCCTAATGCCTATCTATTTCCAGAAGGTAATTTGGGTGAATGGTTTACTGCGTAGATCCATAATTCTTTTGGATTTCATAATAAACCTCTTGTAATGTAAATGTTTCTATTAAAAGTTATAGGTTCAATGTATGAAAAGACTAAATGGTTACTTTAAATTCATAAAATCCTCGGCCAAATTTCAGGAGGTGATTCCTCATTAAAAAATATACATGTATATAAAAAAGTTTTTTAAATACAGGGTGTCCCAAAGGTATGGTCAAAGTTTGAATTATGTAGATTGGATCAAAATAAGGTAACAACTTCATATAACTTTTTGCTCTATCCCCCTTCTTTACCGACCTGGCTCTTAAAGGCAACAATTGAAAATCGATTTTTTATTAATAATTTTTTGAATGGCTTGTACGATCAAAAATTTTTTTTTGTTGATTAATTCTAGCTAATAACTGTCTTGCATTAACTGCTATAAACATGCCCCGAAACCATCAAAGATTCCAGGTCCGGACTATAAAAATTTGTAAAAAACTTCAAAATTTTTGCAGTGTTGTCATATTTAACATTTTGACCTTACTGGTAGTTTCCCCCTAGGTTTTCTAAGGGAAAAAGGTATACTTTATCTTTATTGATTGGACGAGCGGTTTCCGCGTAAAATGCATTTAAAATAAATTAAGCTATACTCCAGCGCTCTCGATAAGATATACCCGGGAGCTCTTAATAAGGTGTACTTAAGGACTCCTGTGAATCTTAATAGGGGGCCCAGAGTGCTAAATTTGTAGTGTCTCCAGCGGTTAGAAGATCTATTGGATTGCAAAGATTAGATGCTAAATAAGAAAAAGCTCCTATGAAGTTTACCATTTTAGTGGTGGGAGAGCGTGTAAAAATTTTTTCAAAAATGTAAAAAAAGTAATAAAAAAATGTTCGAGCGCGTCAGATTTTGGAAGTGTAGATAGCCCACAAACTTCTGTCCACGGAGAAATATTAATCTGCCGGATCGCTCGTAACGAATAGCGGTATAAGCAAAAAAAAAAAAAAAAAAATGTATTTTCTCCGGCGTGTCAGTAATTATAGGGACTTTTATTTAAGTCGTCACAAGTTTCCTCTCACTTAATCTGACGATTTGCACCTGACTAAAAGTCCCTAACCCAATTTTGCAAATGAAAAAAAAAATTGTGACTTTGCAATACTCGCGCGTCAGTTTTTTCATACAGATGATTCAACTCGACAAACTAGTAGTACCCAGCCTTAACCCTGACAATTTTGAAAAAGGAATTTGTTTAATCTGAAAATTTTAAAAAGAATTAAAAAAGTTCATAGCAAAAGCCATTGCTGTAATTTTCTGCAAATTCCGAACGCTTTAAATTTTGTTTATTACACTTTTGTTGAGCTCTTTAAGCTGTTGTTTTTGCCCTGTTAATATATCAGCAATTGGAGTTGTTGTGGAACAACTGGTATTCTTACCGCAGTATATTATTTATAACACTGAGCATGATAATAATCTTTTAAAGGGGATTTTTCACTTGATAAATGTACGTCACTGTAATTACTACGTGATTTTCTTGGGGCCGGTTTGGTTCTACGATACTCCATAACCACTAAACATTTTTTAATTTTTCTGGCGTAAATTTTATTAACTTATTACTTGTTGCATCTTGTGCACAAAATACACAGTGTTTTTATCCGCACTGTCACTCATTGTCGTTATAAATAATCATATGCCTTCACTGTAATTTATTCATAAAATATTTGTTGTATCAGCTGTCAAGGCATCATGGCGGCCGAGAGTAGTGTATAGAAGTGCGAGAGAAAGACAAAAAAAAAAGAGTGAGAAAGAATGAGGGGTCTAGAGCGGGAAATACATAATGCATATACAACGCTTTATTTATTATTTCGAGGTTTCGGCTTATCGAAATCGTCAGATTATAATATTTTTATACTTTTAAGTTTTTTGAAAAAAAAAAAAAACCGCGCTCGGCTTAGGTAGCGATTTTTTTTTGCACTTTGAAATTCGCTTGATCACTTCCGCACGGTCAAATCGTCAGATTTTTATAATAATATCATTTTCTGTATATTAACTTAAATTGTTTTAATCTGACACGCTCAAGTTCTGAGGTTCGATTTTTTACTAATCTGATCAATGGCTCAGAACATACGACACTATATTGAGGGCTATACCTGCTGAAAGTACCTAACAAGGTACAAGGATTCTCCCTTACTATTAAACTGCCACGCTTGAACCAATCCCAAAACCCCCCTTGGGCTCCCCTACTATTATGTCAAAATCTACTATAAAAGTCAATTTTCAGCTGAAAAAATTTTAAATAAAAGCGAAAGTGGCTGTCTTGATATTATTTGAAGATTTATTAGAAAGAAATATGTTTCATTGCGCTGCAATAAGGAATAATCCTAACATGTTGTTTCAGGTTCAAAGAGCATGTCTTAGTAATTTAAGAAAATGTGTAGCTGTACAGGGTGCTCACTTTGAACACATACCTTAGTTAAATTTACGCATAGCAGTTTTTTTTTGTAATTCTACTAATAATCATAAAGTTTCTACTTTGCTGTATGGTTTTATTGTTTTTATTTTTTATTTTTATTTTGTTAAAATAATTTTTTTTAACTTTTAATTTATAATTTTCAGCTAAAAATTGACTTCTGGTAGTAGATTTTGACATAAGATTCATAGGGGGTCCTTAAGTACACCTTATTGAGAGCCCCAGGGTATATCTTATTGAGAGCCCTCTAGTATATCTTAATGATTTAAAATGCATTTTACGCGAAAACCGCTGGTCCAATCAATAAAGATAAAGTATACCTTTTTTCCATGGAAAACTCAGGGGAATCTACCAGTAAGGTCAAAATGTTAAATATGGCAACACTGCAAAAATTTTGAAGTTTTTTACAAATTTGATAGTCCGGACCTGGTATCTTTGATGGTTTCGGGACATGTTTAGAGCAGTTAATGCAAGACAGTTATTAGCTAGAATTAATCAACAAAAAAAATTCCACATCGTACAAGCCGTTCAAAAGTTATTAATAAAAAATCGGTTTTCAATTGTTACCTTTAAGAGCTAATAGCTCGGTAAAGAAGGGGCATAGAGCAAAAAGCTTTATGAAGCTTATTTTGATCCAATCTACATGATCCAAACTTTGGGACACCCTGTATATGTCCGAAAATGCATAGTTTCAAGATTGTGTTGTTTAATTAAAAAAAAATAGGTTGTTTTTCTAATTATTTAAAATTAGCCCATTTTTTCGAAAGTCAGTATAATGCCTAATTTAGGCATAGCTAAATTACATTATTGAGTTCAGTGGCGTACTAGGGGACACCTTATCAAAAAATAAATAAAAAATAAAAAAATTTACGCTACTGAGTCTTTGAAATATTTTTTTTTATTTTTTGAATTAAGCAATTAAAAACACAAGTTTTGTCTAGATATTTTTTCCCATTTGCTTTTAAAACCAATTTATTGCAAGTCTCCAAACTTCATTATTAGTGATTTTTTAAAATTCGAAGCAAATTAAAAGATACAGCTAGTGTTTTAAAAAAATAGTTTTATTTTTCAAATCTGAAAAAACCGGAAGAAAAAAACGGTTTTTTTTTTAAAAAAACCGATCGATTAGAAAAAAATCGTTTTTTTTTATTGCACAGGGTTATTCAACGACGACTAGACAGGCCGCTTTTTTGACTCTACCTGTACTTTTATAAAAAAAGTGAAATAGCCATCATATATAATTTTTCCCTTCGAATCCAAAAATGATTAATGTAAAATAATTGAACATCAAATAAAACTGCTAGGGGTTATTTTAATATTTTTTTAAATGGAATGCCATATTTTTCATGTGATTATCCGATTTCTCGTATATCTTTTGACCAAAAAGTTATTTTTTTTTTAAATTCATAATGGTCGATTTTCTGCACGTTTAAATCGAAAAAAAAATTCGTCTACTGTGTCACTAACACCTGAAATATTGATACGGATACCTGTTTACTCTTACGGTTGTGTCATTCAGACAACTAAAAAATAAAAAGTTAAAATTTTTATATTTTTCATAAAAGGAACAAATAACGTTAAAAAATGAAATATTCATTAGAAACCGTCTCATCTTGTAAATTATATTACAAAAAGCGGAGAAAATTGCTCGAAAATAAACAAAAACCTTAAGAAATTAAAAACCAGGTAATCCATCAATATTTTTTTTTTTAGGTTTAATGACACGAATACGCGAAACATTTTCGTGTATAAAAAATAAGAACCAATGAGTAAAAATTTTCTAAGTTTAAACCAGAAACCTTTTAAAGATCAATTTTAATGTATTTTTTTAAACATTTTATTAACAACGTTTTTTAAAAACCGGTTTTTAAATTTTTTAAAAATTTTTTTTTTTTAAAAAATTTCCCTTAAAAAAATTTAAAAAAAATTTTTTTTTAAAAAAAAATTTTTAAGGGGAAAAACCCCTTTGAAATAAAAAAAACCCCCCCTTATATTTATTTTCCAAAAATTTCTTTTTAACCCCAAAAAAAGCACTGAAAAGGGGGGAAATTAGGTTTAACAAGATGTTGAGTATTTTTAAATTTTGGGTTTTTTCTTTTTTTTAACAAAAACTACCTATGTGTGAAATAATTTAAATAATTCTTTTCTTTTTTTTAGGTTTTTAGACAATCCAATACTGCGCACTATACCATATACGACGTAAATAAAGAGTAAGTAACCAATGTAGGATAAAAATTTTATTATAGTGATTTTTAAACCAATAGCTTTACTTTAATGATCCATTTTGTTTGTGATTTTTTTAAACATTTTCCTGTAACCACGCATGTAATTGTATGTGTGTTTACTTTATTATTATAGAAAAGCAACCAAATACACGTGTACAAACAAAATGCCAAATATTTAGTAAGGACGTGTACAGGGTGTCCCAAACTGGACGCGTTCTTATGGGAACAACCCTTATTTAAAGGGATAGAAAAAATTGACCAAGGTGTCCGGAGCTCAAATTTAATGAGAAAACTACTGGCGCTAACAAAACTTTGCTATCTCTTATCGTTTGGCCACTAGAGGGCGTTTCTCGAATTTCGTCGATTTTTTAAATGCCCCATAACTTTCTTATTAATAAATATAATTAATTTTGATAAAAACTTTTTTAAGGCACTTTTTTTCGTAGAATTCATTAGGCATTTAGATTTTCGTGCACCACCCTAAAATCATTTTTTTTATATGGACCACCCTATATATTATAATATTTTTAAAAAGCTGGTAAAATTTTCTAAATTTTGATGTATCACTTGTTATGTTTATCTTAAAAACCATTAGCAGTATTAAGATTTAAAAATTAAAATAATGTGCCTACAGAAATCAACATTGCCATGACTAATAAAATGACATAGGATGCTAACATGTTATGATTAAAACAACAGATCTAAAGTTTTATGATTACTTATAGTTAATATATTAAATTAATAATTATCTAAAACACAAACGACAACAACAACAAACCAACAATATTAACAAAAAAACATAACTCTACCCAATCCTAATATAAATTTTATGGAATTTAATTAACGATAATAAATAAACAAAAATAAAATAAAATTATGTTAACAAATGTTCAAATTGTCTCCCATTTTGTTGTACGCAAATTCTACATCTTTTTTTAACAGCATTAACTGCATTAATAAGTTCTATATTTTGAACTTGGTTAAACGCACCTCGCAACGCCCTTTCTAATTCTTCCCGGCTATTAAAATTATTGTTTTTGTAAGTAAGGTCTCTAATTCTACCCAAAGAAAAAAATCTAAGGAGTCAGGTCCGTTGACCTGGAGCCCTGTATGGGCCCTGGATTTCCCATCCAATTTTCACCAAACTGAACATTAAGGTAATCGTTTATGGTCCTTGTACAATGCGCAGGGGCACCATCATGCTGGAAGAAGACTCTGGGTATCAGATTTATGGGAATATCTTCCAAGAATGGTTTAACCTGGTCCCTTAAAATATCCAAATATTGTCTAGAATTCAGCGGTTCATCATAAATGTAGGGTCCAATGAATGGTCCTCTAAAAATTCCCACCCACACATTGAAGATAAATCTTCCTTGTTGTCTGTTTTAGACAGTGGCATGGGGATTTTCTTGGGAACAAGTGTAATCATTAAACCGATTAAATATGCCCGCACTACTAATCGAAGCCTCGTCAGACCAAATACAATTTAAAGCAAAATTTGGTTCATTTTGTATTTTATTTAAAAACCACTCACAAAAACGAGTTCTTCGATCAAAATCCCCAGGGAGAAGATGATGGTTTTGCGGGTTCAAATAAGGGCTTAAATTTGTTTTTTTTTAAATCCTGTGGTTTTTGCTTCTGGATATCCAGTCTTTCCTTCAAGTTTTTTGTGGAAGTTGTACCATTATTTTCATAAAAAGGTGCCCAATACGGTTAAAGTTTTACTTCATTTCGTTTTGAATTTCTTGATTTTAGCATAATTTGCTCTGGGTTTTTAAAAGAGCCAAAATTTTGAAGATTATGGGAAAATCTACAAATACATCCCTGGATGGTTTCTGCCGTTCGGGATATCTTTGAAAATACAAGTTTCTTGCCGCCTAAGCATTTTTGTTGCTTTCTATGTAACATTCAAACATGTTGAACTTTTCAAAATTTTCATACATTTTTTAACACTTTTCAAAAACCTTTTTTAAAAACTTATTTAAATTACTTTTTTTCTACTAAAAATACCAAAATATTTAACAATATCAAGTACCACTGTCAATTCTCAACTATTCTGAAGCTGTTAAAATATTAAAACAAAAAAATCATATGCACGGCCTACTGCTTTTTTACGTAGCAACTTTAAATAATAATATGTGGCTTTAATCATAACATGTTAGCATCCTATGTCATTTTATTAGTCATGGCAATGTTTTTTTAAATAATTTTAATTTTTAAATCGTAATACTGCTAATGGTTTTTAAATAAACATAACAAGTGATACATCAAAATTGTTACCAGCTTTAAAAATCTTAAATATATAGGTTTGGTCCATATAAAAAAATGATTTTGGGTGGTGCACAAAACCTAAACTCCTGTAAAAAATCTGCCTATCGCAATAATTCTACGAAAAAAGTGCCTTAAAAGTTTTTATCAAAATTAATTATCTTTATTAATAAAAATTTGGGGCATTTAAAAATCGACGAAATTCGAAAACGCCCTCTAGTGGCCAAACGATAAGAAATAGCAAAGTTTTGTTAGCGCCAGTAGTTTTCTCATTAAATTTGAGCTCCGAACACCTTGGTCAATTTTTTTCTATCCCTTCAAATAAGGGTTGTTCCCATAAGAACGCGTCCAGTTTGGGACACCCTGTACATTGAAAAATAAATATTAAAGCAGGGAGTTTTAGGTTAAATAGCCATTTTTAAAGCTACTATGCAAAACTGTTTTTTTAAATAGTTTTTGGACATGCTAAATATGAACTATTAATACCCAATTTAAAACCTAAAAAATTGGTTTTAAAAACCCGTATGTAAAAAAATGTCAACGAAACGACAATAGTAAGTTGTACGTTGTATGTTAGAACTTAAACCAAGAGTTTCTTAGTTTAATTTAAAATTAAAAAAGAATATAAACTAAAAATCAATTTCATTGTAATAGTAGTTATTTATATTATTAGATAATAATATTTCTTAAAATGTTTTTTTTTATCGTAATAAATATTTTTTCCATTTTTTATATTTTAAACGTAATTATTTTATTTTAAGATAGTTTACAAAGGCTCAAAGCCCAAGTATCAATGTACCGTGGGTGTCTTTTGTAAAAAAAAACAATTGTTTGTTTTGAAGCAAAGCCAAATTTTAATAATGCAATATTTTTATTATACTTACCTGAAAATACTACATTTTCAACTGTGTATAAAATACAGTAAATATGACATTTTTAGAACAGCGCACGAATTTTTTTTTCCTATCCCTCTTTCCGTGCGCTTATACAAAAATCCATCCATGGAAACTGTTCATATCAACGATTTATTTATTAATGACATATTTTATTTTCTGTCAGTGTAATTTATGCCATTTTCAAAAAATGAATTTAGATTTGGAAGAAAATCCAGATATTCCCGATATTATATTACACCAAGCGGCAGAAGTGAGTGCAGATTTATTACCAGTGAAATCCAGGTTGCGATATGAACCTGAATATCACATTTTTACCGAATGGCGGACTCAGAAAAGAATCATAATTGTGAGTGACGATATTCTTTTAGTTTATTTTTTTGAAAAAGCCAAATCTATGAAGTCATCCACCTTATGGAGTCGATTCTCCATGTTAAAGAGTTGTTTGGCAATAAAAAAAATACTCAACCAATATCCAAAAACTATCGCTTTTTTAAAACGACAAGCTGTAGGATATGTACCAAAGAAATTCAAGGTTCTTACATCAGAACAAGTAACCAAATTTTCATGTGTAGCTTAAGGTGGACAATCTCTACTAGCAAAAGTAATTTTAGTGTTTGGCATTTTCGGCGCATGCCGCAGAGATGATTTAATTCGTTTGAGTTTAGACGATGTATAAGATAATGGACGTTTCCTTGTCGCGTTTCTACAAGATGGAAAAACTCATAGGTCAAGAAGTTTAACCATTACCAATGAAAATTGCAAATTCAATCCCTGTACACTTTACCGTAAATACGCAGATATCCGCCCTTAAAATATGGAGAGTAGAAGATTATTTGTTGCATACCGAAACCAAAGATATTGGGTGCCATACTATCAGTGGTATTCCAAAACTTGTTGCAAAATACTTAAAACTAAAAAATCACGAAGAATATACCGGACATGGGCTAAGGCGTTCTTCGACTACCATGTTGGTAGAAAGCGGCGGTGATTTGCTCACTTTGAAAAGACACGGATGATGGCTTTCTTCCAATGTAGCAGAAGGATATATAGAGGAGTCCATACAAAAAAAAAATGATGTATTCCAAAAGTTGTTTAGGGCTTGTAACTTGGAAACTACAAAATCTGTAACAGTCAATCAAGAAAACTAAAACATACACGAACACTCCGCTTTAACATCTTTAGTTCAACAAAAAGAAATACAAAAGGGATTGAGCTTCAACAATAATACGAATTGTACAATAAATATAACCATTAATCATAACGGTTCCGTCCAAAATTAATTTCCTTAGATTTAGTTAGCTTGTATTTTTATTTTGTTAATTTGTTTTACTGTTTTAAACTGTTTTACTGTGTAAAAATAAATAATCGCAATTTTCTTAAATCATTTTTTGCGATGTTTTTTGTTTATGTTGTTTTCGGGTACCTAAGTATAATAAAAAATATTGTTCATTACACGTCCAGAAATGGATTTTTCCGTTCTTGCAGTGCTGTAGAAGGCACTAAATCAACTGACAAATGTCCATATTAAGCGTTAAATATCTGAAAGATAAAATTCAGTGTTTAATTTTTTTTATAAATAGCAATATAGGGTAGAATATTTTCGAGAAGTTGATATCATATAAAAACAAATTGTGCTTTCGTATTGTTTATTACTAACAGAGGGACAATAAAGTTATTATATTTAATATTTACTGAAAATAGTAAGTGTATATTTTCTTTAAAATGAACTTTTGTGTCGTTTCGCAAGAACCACATAAAATATTATTTTATTTCCTGTAAGCAGCTGCATAAGAAATTTCAATAATTTATAAAATTCAATATTAGGCATAAAAATCGTAGGATATTTCTTTATTTTACCAATTTATAACTATCTACAAAAGCAATTTTACTCTAGAATATTCGAAAATTTGAACAATATTTTATTCCTTGAATATTTTCAAAGAAAGATAATACCCCATAGTGTTGCATAGCGCTAAAACAAAAGAAACACAAATAGAATCTAAAAATATTTCGATATATTTTGTGTTGTGCGATTTGCAGGCGAATGATTTACTCAATTTTCAATTCTCTTTTTTCGTATTAAATAGAAAAATTGGGTAGTGAATATTGTTTTTTATTCTATCAGCGTAAATATTACCAAACATACGCTATTTCAGTTTTCCGAAACGTACAAAATCGTGATTTGAAATATTTAACAACAAAATGTTAAAAGTTATTTAATGTTGGTAAAATTGAAATAATAATTAGTGAAAATTTATTAAATTTTTACGTTAAAAGTTCGAAAAATGAACTTTTACAGTATCAGTGAGAAGGAAGCTAGTCTGGAATTTCAAAATGAATACTGTAATGGTTTTTAAAACAAATAATGTACAATATTTTATTTTATTCTGTACTGTCAAAATTTATATTTTAAAATATTAACGTTTTTTAACCTGTATTCATATACCTACAAAATAGTTAATTATCTGCTTTGGAAACGGATTTTAAGATTTTTTTTTACTGTGGAAACATTGTCAGTACTGACATAAAATTTAAATTTGACGAAAAGATTGCTTTGATATATCCAAAAAACGCAACTGTCCTGTTTTTATTTATGTCAAGGTGAAAAGTAAAGTCAGTTAAAAATTAGTGTTACTTTACAATCGTTTTAGTAAAATAAACGAAATGGAGAAAGATGGTGGAAATCTAATTCCTGATGAAATTTTGCAAAAATCTAGTGAGGCTAAGGGCAGATGATCAAAAAAAAATTGGCAGAACGATATAGGAAACAATTTATGAATGGGCTTTTGAAATAATTTATAAAATTTTATATTAAGCAAAAACTCTCTGTTCAATATATACAAAAGCAATTTTATCCTAGAATACCCAAATAATTTAAACAATATTTTACTCCTTGGGTGTTTTTAACGCGAGTAATGATTATTATTGTGCTACATAGGGCTAAAACCAAAAAAAAAAAAAAAAACTGGCATCTACAAATATTTCGATAAATTTTGTGTTGTGCGATTTGCCGGCGAATTAATTTTTAAATTTTCGATTCTCCTTAAGTATCAGATAGGAAATTTAAGAAGTGAATATTGTTTTTATTAAATCAACGTAAATTATAACCAAAAATACTACTATTTTTATTTTTTGAAACGTACTGAAATATTTAGGGTCAGCTGTATATCATATGTGAATAAATTGTGAAGTTGTTATTAAAAAGTTAAATTTCATCAATAACAAGTATGTTAAATATGGGCCAAGTTTCTATCCAAAAATCTTAGCCTCATAAAGTACTAAGATCTTAAATTATATTAAGTTCCGTTCACACTTTTATTTTAAATAAAAACATACACAATACACCTTTCTTGTATCCTAGTGACAAGAAAAATTTAGAATAGAATTGTGTAGAGATCTTGGTCCAATTTTAGATCTTGGTACTTTGAGAGACCAAGATTTTGGGCTAGGCACTTTGCCCGTATTTTACATAAGTGTTTCTGATGGGGTCTTAGGCATTTTTTCTCAGTATAGCTTTCTCGTTAGAACTTACCTTTGGTCTGAATATAAAGTACCAATATTGCTCAATTGAGTATTCCTTAAATCGCCTGTGTCTTACGAAATGTAGCATATTTTTTGTTTGCCCGCATTTTATTTTATGTCCGCAGAAACAAGATTGCAAACTTCTAAAATACACCCTAAATGTACTATATTACCGGGCGTAAGAGTAAAAATGTTAAGTTTTTAAAATGTTTTCTTTACTTGCCTCCTAACTTCTACTTACTTATTAAATTTTAGGTTTCTACTCCCTTGGGAAGTCTTTCATAATTTTGTTGAGTTCCTAAGTCACTCAGTAGTTAAGTTTAAAATCTAATATCTCTGCACCACTTGACATAACTTTCTCAAATCTTTTTACAGGGAATTAGAATTATTTGTGAATTTACATACCAAATCTCATACCCTTAAGTAAAACGACAACTCAGTTATGATAGAAGGAAAAATCCACTGAAACATTTTGTGTAATATACACACTGCGTGCACAAGCCGAAACTTGGCCAGGCGCACTGTGCACCTAGATTGTAATAATAATTAGAAGGCATATAAAATATTTTATACTAAAAATGAATCTTTACAGGTAAACATATTTTTTTTAGGTTTATTTTCAATGTTTTAAAGAAACTTTTGCAGTATTCTGAGCATAACCAGATTTACATAAAATATAATTTTATATCATGGTAGCAACTGTATAGAATATTTAAATAATTTATAAAATTTCCTATTAAGCATAAAATATCTGAAAGACAAAATTCTGCATTGTACCAATTTTCAACTCTCTATAGAACAGCATAAAGCTATTTTACCGTTTGAAACCCGAATATTATGAACAATATTTTATCTCTTATATGTTTTCGGAGGAGACAACACTTGATATGATGCTGCATATGGTCGAAACAAAAGAAACACAAAGTCGTATCTGAGAGTATATCGTTATTTTTTGTTTTGCGATTTACCGACGAATATATTTCTCAATTTCCTATTCTCTTTGCGTATCAAATAGGAAAGTTGGTAAAGAATATTGTTCTTTATTTTACCAGCGTAAAATATTACCAAAAATGCTACTATTTCAATTTTTTAAAACGTACGAAATTGTGTATTGGTTTATTTTAGAAAACATGTGTATCATATAAAAACAAATTGTGAAGTTACCTTAATTTTCTGTCTAGTAAAATTATAATAAAAAATTTAAAATATTTAACTAAATTCAATATTTACAAATAAACATTTTTCTCTTTGTTAAATTTTTAATGTTTCAGAAAAGCTATTTTAATTAAAGAAGTTAAAGCCAGATATACATAAAATATTATTTTATAGCATGTAGCAGCTGTATAGGATATTTAAATAATTTATAAAATTTTATATTAAGCATAAAATATCTAAAAGATAAAATTCTGCATTGTACCAATTTTCAACTTTCCATAGCAAAATAAAGCTATTTTACCTTTGTAAACCTAAATATTATGAACAGTATTTTATCTCTTATATGTTTTTAGAGCAAGATAATACTTGATATGATGCTAAATATCCCCAATTTTCTATTCTCTTTGCGTTTCAAATAGGAAAGTTGGTAAAGAATATTGTTGTTCATTTTACCAGCGTAAAATATTACCAAAAATGCTACTATTTCAATTTTTAAAAACGTACGAAATTGTGTATTGGTTTATTTTAGAAAACATGTGTATCATATAAAAACAAATTGTGAAGTTACCTTAATTTTCTGTCTAGTAAAATTATAATAAAAAATTTAAAATATTTTACTAAATTCAATATTTACAGATAAACATTTTTCTTTTTGTTAAATTTTTAATGTTTCAGAAAAGCTATTTTAATTAAAGAAGTTAAAGCCGGATATACATAAAATATTATTTTATAGCATGTAGCAGCTGTATAGGATATTTAAATAATTTATAAAATTTTATATTAAGCATAAAATATCTAAAAGATAAAATTCTGCATTGTACCAATTTTCAACTTTCCACAGCAAAATAAAGCTATTTTACCTTTGTAAACCTAAATATTATGAACAGTATTTTATCTCTTATATGTTTTTAGAGCAAGATAACACTTGATATGATGCTAAATATCAACAATTTTCTATTTTTTTTGCGTTCAAATAGGAAAGTTGGTAAGAATATTGTTTTATTTTACCAGCGTAAAATATTAACAAAAATGCTACTATTTAATTTTCTAAAACGTACGAAATTTTGTATTGGTTTATTTTAGAAAACATGTGTATCATATAAAAACAATTGTAGTTACCTTAATTTTCGTCTATAAAATTATAATAAAAAATTTAAAATATTTACTAAATTCAATATTTACAGATAAACATTTTTCTTTTTAAATTTTTAATGTTTCAGAAAAGCTTTTTAATTAAAGTAAAGCCGATATACATAAAATATTATTTTATAGCATGTAGCAGCTGTATAGGATATTTAAATAATTTATAAAATTTTATATTAAGCATAAAATATCTAAAAGATAAAATTCTGCATTGTACCAATTTTCAGCAAAATAAAGCTATTTTACCTTTGTAAACCTAAATATTATAAACAGTATTTTATCTCTTATATGTTTTTAGAGCAAGATAACACTTGATATGATGCTAAATATGGTTGAAATAAAAGAAATACAAAGTCGCATTCAAAAGTATTTTGTTATATTTTGTGTTATGGGATTTTCCGACAAATATATTTCTTAATTTTCCATTTCCTTTACGTATAAATAGGAAAGTTGGTAAAAAATGGTACTGTCTTAATTTTCTAAAACTTACGAAATTCGTGTATTAAAATATTTAAGAAAACATGTATCATACAAAAACAACCTGTAAAGTCTCCTGAAGATAATAAAATTATAATAATAAAGAATTTAAAATAATTTAAAAATTAAATATTTACAGTCAAACATATTTTTTTGTTTATTTTTAATTTTAGAAACTTTGTAGTGATAGAAGTAAAAGCCTGATTTATATAAAATATTTTTTTATAGCAGGTAGCAGCTGTATAGGATATTTATATAATTTATAAACTTTTAAATTAGGCATAAAATATTCAAAAGATAAAATTCTGCATTGTACCAATTTTTAACTTTCCACAGCAAGATAAAGCTATTTTACCTTTGGAGACCCAAATATTATAGAAAATATTTAATCTCTATATGTTTTCAGAGCAAGATAACACTTAATATGACATTGCATATGGTCGAAATGAAAGAAACACAAAGTCGCATTCGAAAGTATTACCTTATATTTTGTGTTGAGCGATTTACCGACGTATATATTACTCAATTTTCTATTCTCTTTACGTTAATAAATAGAAAAGTTGGTAAAGAATATTGTTTTTATTTTATCACCGTAAAATATTACCAATAATGCTTTAATTTCAATTTTCTAAAACGTACCAAATTCGTGTATTGAAATATTTAAGAAAACATATGAATCATATAAAGAGCAAATTATAATGTTACCTTAAGATAGTAAAATTATAATAGATTTAAAATATCTTACATAATTAAATATTTACAGTTAAACATATTTCGTTTTGTTTGTTTTTAATGTTTTAAAGAAACTTTTGTTATGATAAATGTGAAAGCCGATTTACATAAAATATTATTTTATACTTGTAACAGCTGTATAGGATATTTCAATAAGTTATTATAAACTTTCATATTAGGCATAGAATAGCTTAAAGATAAAATTCTGCATTGTACCAATTTTCAACTTTTCACAGCATGGTAAAGCTATTTTACCTTAGGAAATCTGAATAATATGAACAGTATTTTATCTCTTATATGTTTTTAGAACAAGATAACACTTGATATGATGCTGCATTTATTTAAAATAAAGGAAACACAGTCGCATCCGAAAGTATTACGTTATATTTTGTGTTGTGGGATTTAATAGAAATTGTATAGAATAGAAAAGTTTGGTAGTTAATATTGTTCTTTATTTTATCAGCGTAAAATATAACCAAAAATACTACTATTTCAATTTTCTTAAACGTACAAAATTAGTGTATTGAAATATTCAAGAGAACATGTGATTCATATAATGGCGAATTATAATGTAACCTTAAGAGAGTAAAATTAAAATTGAAAATTTAAAATATCTTACAAAATTAAATATTTACAGTTAAAAATTTTCCTTTTGTTTATTTTTCATGTTTTAAAGAAACTTTTGTAATGATAGAAGCAAAAGCCGGATTTTTATAAAATATTATTTTATATGGTATAAAATAATATTGTATAAAGTAGCAGCTGTATAGGATATTTAAATAATTTATAAAGTTTCATATTAGGCATGAAATATCTAAAAGATAAAATTTTGCATTGTAATAATTTTCAACTTTCTACAGCAAGGAAAAGCTATTTTACCTTTGAAAACCTGAATATTATAAACAATATTTTTCTCCTACATGTTTTTAGAGCGAGATAACACTTGAATGCATGCAGCATCATGCATATATTTAAAATAAAAGAAACACAAATTCGCATCCGAAAATATTTCGTTATATTTTGTGTTGTGGGATTTACCGACGAATATATTGCCCAATTTTCTATTCTCTTTACGTATTGAGTAAAAAAGTTGGGAAGTGAATATTGTTCTTTATTCTATCAACGTAAAATATTACAAAAATACTGCCTATCTATTTTTCATGACGTACAAAAATCCTGTACTGACATATTTTTGAGAAGTTGTATATTGTCTAAGAACAAATTGTGCAATGAGAACTATTTATATACAGTGTAAATCTTTAACTCAAAATAATATTATTAAATCAAAAACCATTTATTTTTTGATAAATGTGTATGCGTTAATTAGTATTTTAAGTCGTGCTCTTTTACAAAAAAAAATATTTTATTCATATTTCTTTAATACATAAAAATTTGAGGTAAGGGTTTTGAGTCTTGCCAATCGATACCGTATGTTTAAATTTTAAAATTTTATTTTAGAATTTCAAAATTCAAAACTCGACACTTGACGTAAAATTTTAAAAAAAGATTCTGTAATTTTTTTTGATATCGGTATCCTAAACGATTATAAAAGCATGACAGCTGTCATATTTGACTTTACTCATTTAGGTATTTCTTTGATCAATATTGATAGACAGAAACTCGGACAATGTGGCAGATTTATGTGATTAACAACACAGAGTTTTGGAGCATTTAAAATTCCAAGTATTTCTATAGATCCAAACTTTTGGAAAACCGTTTTTATTTTTTCCTTGCTCCATTTCTAACGGTATTTTAAAATATTATTATGTTTACAATGCCACTTTTTCCGCACTATTAGTGCTTTTAAATTTTGCATGTGACATTTCGTCACTCGGCTACCATCATCATTTTTTTTTTCTTATTGTCGTCATATTGAATTTTTTTTACGTAGGTTATTAGTGATTTTCTTAAGCAGAACACGCCTTAAAAGCTCATAACCTCATTTATTTTGAAAAAATAAATACCGTCTTAGTTGGCCTTGATTCCGGCAAATGCATTTTGTTTTTTTGAAAAAATTTTAAATTTTCCAAAACGACCTATTGCTTGTTACATGATTGTTGCGCCAATTCTCGTACCTCCTGTATTTTCTAAGATCTCAACGGTAAGTGTTAAATTTAAGTAAGCACGTATACCAAAAACATTGAAATCAATAAGCACTTTAAAAAAATCGAAATAAACTAATATTTTTAAAAAATTTTGACGCCCTCTTCTAGCTAAACGAAGCAAATTTAGGTTAATCTACGACGTATTTCTACGTCAAAAGTCAGTCATACGTGTACAATACGAATTTTCCCCGACAGCCTGTATAATATTTTATACCTTAATATATTACGCTATATAAACAACGTTCTCTGCTGAAAATAATATCAAGAGAAATGTTTAATACGCCATAATAAACTTCCGGCCGTTTTATGTCGTTTATCAGTAACAACCAATTCAATTATTCCAGCTATCTCTCGACATATTAAAAGTAATTTTACTGCATAAAAGTCGTTGCGAGCAGAAAATTTGAGCCACATACATGTAAAACTAGAATTTATGGCTTCATTTCTTTTAAACTGCCTCGGTTTTTGCGCACATAAAATATGAAATCTAATATCGCGGATGGTTTTACATAGGCATGAAACGGTTTAAATTAAAAATAAATCTAACTTTTTATATTCAATTAAAATTTATATTTTTCAAAGTTTAACTATAGTACCATATAAAAATAAGTTTATTCTTCGTAACTTGCTTTTAGAACATTTTTTAAAAATTTAAAAATTTTCGCTCATTTAGAAGATACGGAAAAAATCGAAAAAGTATCAATTTCAGAATGACCCAATATTTTCTTAGCTAAAGAAAAACTACAGAAAAATGTTTTATATAAAAATTGCTTTATAATATCGGACATATTTTTTTTAATGGAACACTCTGTATATTTTAATCTGAAAAGATAGCATATTAAATTTTTCATTCAGAAATATAACACACCATGATATTGGTTTTTTAGCTTTTTTGGCTATTAAACAAGTTAATATCCTAGAAACGAAACTATGTTGACATTGCAGCTGGAAAGATATTGCTCCATGTATTTTAACATACAAATATGTAGAAAAAATATTTAGCAAAAGAAAGTAAATTTTAAAAAACTAATAACTCTTTGAAAAGAAGTAAAAGATTTAGATCAAAGGAAAAATAACGGCAATCATCGCAAATATTTAAAAGCCCCTTCGTTGTTTTTAATGCACTCTTAACATTTTTGTGTAAAAAAAACGAACCCCGTTAGATTTAATTAAAACCCAGTGACCAAATTCCAATCTTCTCATATTATCACCTAGGTCCAAATTTTGAGTAGTATTAACAACATAGGGAAAATATTTCTTTGACGTTAAAATTCTTTTCCTACGAGCGTGCGAAAGTTACTTTCCAGATTTGAGTATTGCACTTTTCCGCACGCCGTGCGGAAAAGTAAAACACTCTAAAATCTTACAGGTAAGCAAGATTTATATGTATTTTAGTAATTGTAGGCTATTTCATGCAATATACGAAGCCATTGCAAGTTTTAGTTTATTCTCTTTTTGTTTGTAACTTCGTAATTTTCAATATTTCAACTAAAACACAAAAAAACATTTTTTAATTACACTGTTATAATAATAAATGATTATGACAAGTCAAGCAACAATATGTATCTTGGTGATTTTAACACATGTCAGATTTTTCTTCGTTTCCATATGAACAAGCAATTGCACAAATGAATTTCAATACAAACAAGCATTTTTAATGAAAAGGCGTCATAGTATCTTTTAATTAAATAAAAATCCGACAAAAATAATTATTTAAAATGAGTATTCCGATGAGGAGCTACCAGATTCTATCCTGGATGCAGCAAATACCGTAAGTTTGAATTTATTACAACAAAATGTCTGAAAAATATGAGAATCATATAGTCATTTCGAAAACTGGTGCTCCAGCAAGGGACAAAGTATTAAAAGAAGTGTTTTGGCCTATTTTGCGGATTTGCAAAAACATATAAACCTAATACTTTATGGAGTAAGTACTCTATGTTAAAATGTGTCCTCAAAGTGAAAAGGAACCTTGATTTAAGTTATATTTCAAGCTAACATCACTACTTAAACACCAAAACGTGGGATACCGGCCAAAAAATCAAAAACTTTCAGCAAAGAAGAAGTTTCAAGATTCATGAACACTGATAATATTTACCTCTAATAAAAGTTGCTACAATTTTTGGATTAGCCGGTGCTTGTAGGAGAGATGAACTTACAAAAATAATGATTGATGACATACAGGATAATGAAAATTTGATAGTGGTGAAAATTCCTGACAGTAAAAATAACACTTCCAGAATCTTTGTAGTGTCCGATGAAACAAATAACGGACTTTATCTGCAATTGTACCGAAAATATGCAATTTGCGAAAACCACATACCCCACACAGACGTTTTTTTGTCCAGTATAAACAAGGAGCATGCAGTACGCAATGTGTGGGAATAAATTCAATAGGTAAAATGCCTTCAGAAATTGCTGCATACCTAAAATTAAAAGAAGAGTACACTGGACATAGTTTTCGTCGATCCTCTGCGACTATGTTAGCGGATTCTGGAGAAGGAATTACCAAGTCAAGCGACTTGGGGGCTGGAAATCAACGGCTGTAGCTGAGAGCTACATTGATGAATCCACAAATCAGAAAAAGGATATGTCGAATAAAATATTGACCATGAACAACTCCCCTCCTGAGCTAAGTCAACCTTCATCAAGCCGTACAATAAGCGCTTCCATAAGCCACTTCCTAAATGAAATTACAGGTTCTGCAATTAATTTACAATATGCTAATAACTTGTTTATTTTGTTGAAATGTTATCAACAAATAATTCCCATTTATAAATATGTTGTAGTAGTTCTTTCAGATTAAACATAATTTAAAAAATAATCATTGCTTTAATATTGGTATTATCTGACGCTCGTAGGAAAAATTTTGTTCCTAACGCTTGCGCAAAGTGATACTTTTCCGCACGCGTCGCGCAAAAAAATAACTATTTTTTAATACAAATGGATTTAAATTTAAATTTTTATGTTCATTAATAAAAGAAATCATTTCACTTTTAACAAATTTCTCAGTTATTTTTAAAATAAATAAAAATAAATAAATAAAACAATAATTTTATTTTTTACATTCTATTTACATTCTACCTTCTCTTTTAACTTAACCACCCATTCTAAATCTCGCAGCATGCAAAAATTACTATCATATTGAAGCGACTATAAATCGAAAAACGTAAAACTAGTAATTAACTAAGAAATATCGAAGTCATGTTAAGGCCATAAATAAAATTACTTCAGAAGCAAAATACCATATAACATTTTGAATATCTATTAAATAAATCTGAGGGTTATTCATGGTATCGCAACCTCAAGTAAATTAGAAATATTTGATGGTACATAAAGAGAATTCAGTAGACTAGGAGGAAACGAATAACTTTAGTACTTTGGTATGCTAGTTGATGTTGAATATAGGGTGTTCCATTTTTAAGATAAAGAAATAAATCATAATTCAAATATTAAAACGTCTTTTTCATAAAAAGTAAAAGAGATAGGTATAGAAAACCCTAATATAGTTTTAAAGGGAATCTAGTTCTGCGTCAAAATAGGCCACTAAATACAGGGTGTTCCATTTCACTTTAGGAAGTTATTTAATAAAATGTGTGTCCAAATTTTAGGGCAATTTTTTTACCACTCTGTATAATATTGAGGTAAAACTTTTATGTAATAGTTAACTTAAACACTTAAGCTAAGCAGTAAATTTAATTACGAGCAGCCTTTATATGTTCCAGGGTGTAAAACAATTTTTTAAATTATGGTCTGTATTTTTAAATTTCTCTTAATTTCTCAAAAACGTCAGTTTAAGGAATTCATAACAATAACTTACCTTTATTTTCTATAGTATCTAAAAATATATAAAAATATATATATATATATATATATATATAATATATATATATATTTATATATATATATATATATATATATATATATATATATATATATATATATATATATATATATATATATTAATATATATATATATATATATATATATATATATATATATATATATATATATATATATATATATAATATATATATATATATATATATATATATATATATATATATATATATATATATATATATATATATATATATATATATATATATATATATATATATATATATATATATATATATATATATATATATATATATATTAAACTTGCTTGTCAGATTTTTTAGTTTTGACCGGTGCCGGCGTCCATATTATAAAAGTCATTAAAAGTCATCGATAATTAAAGCGTCTTTAGTACATTCTGATCAGTATCGTCGATTTTGAATAAAAAAACTTTCCCATGGAGTGTTCTGACGAGGAATTACCTGAATCCATTCTCAAAGCAGCCGAAATAGCAAATTTAGATTTGTTGCCGTCCAAGTCGAGGCACAGGTACGAGAAAGAATATACAGCATTTACAAGCTGGTGTGGCGAGAAAAAAATCAAAAGTATGAAAGAAGAAGTTGCTAAAACATGTAAACCCAACACCTTGTGGTCAAGGTATTCCATGTTAAAAAGTGTCATTAAGATCGAAAACAACATGGATTTAAGCAAATATTTCAAAGTTACATCATTTTTGAAGAAGCAAAATGTGGGATTTAGACCCAAGAAGGCCAAAATTTTCTCGAAAGATAAAATAGGAAAATTTATTAATGATGCTCCAAATTATGTCAATCTAGCGATGAAGGTAGCTACAATTTTTGGACTAGCTGGTGCGTGTCGTCGAGAAGAATTGATGAAAATTAGCATTGATGATATTGACGATAAGGGGAATCTTTTAATTATAAATATTCCAGACTCCAAAAACAATTCTAGCCGAAGTTTTTTCCGAGGAAATTAAAAATGGAAAATATCTAGCTTTGTATAGAAAGTACTCCAGTTTACGAAAGCCCGAAACACCACAAAAAATTGGCTTGTACTGTCCAGTGCATGGGAATAAATACTTTTGGCAAGATGCCCTCTGAAATAGCTGCCTATTTACGTCTTCCAAACCCAGAACTTTACACGGGACATAGCTTTCGTCGTTTCTTAGCTACAATGTTAGCTAATTCTGGTGAAGGCATAACGAATATTAAAAAACTTGGAGGTTGGAAGTCATCATCTGTTGCAGAAGGCTACCTAGAAAGCTCTACAAGTTTCAAGAAGGACTTATCAAACAAAATATTATCCCTTAATTCATCTATCTTTGAACACAGCAAAACGCACTCAAGGTCCATTGTACCGTCTTCTAGCAAGCCACAATGTGTCTCTGTTACCTGTAACGACGACCAGTTCAATTGCACCTGAACGGCAATCTCCAACTCCGTAACTTACCCACAACAACTTGCCTCTGCGATTTATTTGCAAAATGCTACCAACTGTTCTTTTACGATTGATGTTGTTAATAATAAGTAGTAATGGTAAAACTAAATATTATCTAATGGTTGTTTAGTTTGACTTTTTCCACACACTCGCAGAAAAAATGTTGTACCTAAGACGTACGGAAAGTGTCTTTTCCACCCCTGACGGCTTACCCTGCCGTAACTGTCGGCTTACCCTGCTGTAACTGCCGTAGCTGCCGCCGCGTGCGAAAAAGTATCACATTCCGCACTTGTTAGATAAATAACTATTTCGCAACTAGTTTTGAAAAGTTTTACTTTTCAACACTAGTGTTGAAAAGTTAAACCTTTCAATACGCCAGTCTTTCTTTATAAACATATATCGTTACTTTGGAGAAAAAGTAAAATAAACCCAAAATTTCAATTTTTGTGTTATATGCAACAAATCAATTAAATTGTAAATATGCTTTGTATGATGTGGTAGATTTTTTTATTAAAAACTCCTCGTTGGATACACGCCAAAAGAAACTTCAAAGAATGGAAGCCCTTTGGTCTTGGTCCCGGGATATAGAGAGTGGGCCTGCTCGGTACTATTGACCCCTCTGAACAGCAGATCACCTGAAACAGAAAAAAGAAAAACCGTCAAAAAAAATCCAGAAATCCAAATACCTATCTACGTTTTGGTGGCAAGTCTGTCACCATTTTAAAGATAAAAATAAAATAAAAAAAATTACCTGGAAATTTTAAACTAATTAAAATTGAATTGTTAGAATTTTCATAAAAGATATAGAGGTTCTGAGATCGCTTTTCTTTAACGGAATGTCATACATGACAACAATTTATTGTAACTGGTATATATATTCTAGGATATCGTCACGTCGTCAATGCCAAGCAAACTGAGGACCAAGAAAGTGAAAGATTTGTACACATTTTCAGGAAATCGTGAAACTAGCGGTCACAATGGAAAGGGAAGATTATTCTGTAGATTTCCTTAAATTTAAATGAATACGTGTACAAGCCTTTCACTTGGTCCTCAGTTTGCTTGGCATTGACGACGTGACGATGTCCTAGATTTAAAAGGTCCTCCAGACTCCTTAGCTTGGACGCAGTGGAGAGGGTGGTAGTGGATATAATTTCACTCCTCGAGTTCTGGTTTAAGCTGATTTCAGCTTACTTATACCTTACTGGTATATATATTGTTTCAAAAAAAATAAAAGGTTGTGTGCATCATTTTCCGCGACTAATCAGCACGTCGAGCGAGGAGAAAATGTTGTACTCTTATTTTTCTTTCTCTTTTACACCCATTGTTCACACGACTAAGTTGCAAGGCTGCCTCTAGTAGTATATGCTCGAAGGTTGCGATTTATAATCTGAGTAGCTTTCTAGTGACGAAAAATTTTTCTCACCTTAGAGCATGGTCTACTGTGAAAAGTTTAACAAAGAAAAATGACAAGTGTGCACTTTTCATTACGGGAACACTGTGAAATGGCAAAAAATGCTCCCAAACTACTCCAAACCCTATGAATGCTTAACTAAAAACTCAATCTAGGGTGGTGTAAAAATTATTTTGTGTATATGCGCCGTTTCTTGAACCAGTAACATCTAATTATTTCGATGCAAAATTTTTAGATCAAGTTTTACACTCTAAAGTGCGTTTGACACAATTTTTTTGTTTTAAAAAATAGATGGATATATAAAACAGTAAGTAATAAAATATTGGAAATATATACTTTTTCTAATTTTTTTAAAGTGAAACAGCAATTATCTAGCAAAGGAAAGCAAACATTTTGTCTACTCTAGATGAAATACTACCTAAATTTATCATTAAAATTTAATAGCCATGAATTATATCAAAAACCTGTTAAAACCCAAATTTAAAGAAGTTTGGCAGTATTGGTCACTTGAGCTATCTATTCCACGGCTTGTTTTTGAAGAAAATATATAAAATAACTTTCTTAGAGTGCCAAACCCATTTTTTTTTATCTTGCGTGCAAGGTAATTATTTAAAAAAAAATGTTTAATCGATTTTAAACGCCAAATCTCAAACTAAATTATTTATTGACAACCATTTTGCATTAAATGTTTAAAAATGTGTTACACTGCCAAGATTTTTCATTGTTCACAATTTGTTAATTTAGTTTTTAATAAGTTCATTGTCAACTTTAAGAATGAGTTCGTCAGTCAGCCGTATATAGAACAAATTAAGATTTCTAATTAAAAATTAAATTAATATGGGGTATGTATAATCAAAAAGTAGATCAAAAAACAAGTCTGGTAGGTATATATTTCCTTATTTCTTTTTAGCCAGATTTTTTAGATACTTTTTTAGATAATTTTTATTGAAAAAAGACGTTTTTTTATAGTGTTGTTATTTTTAGTGGAAAACTCTCCTCGTCTAAAGAAAGTAATTTACATCTGAAGGCATAATAATGAAGTGCACCGGCAATACGCCGTCCAGCTCGGGTCAGTAATTAGCTAGCTGTAATAATAACCCAGCCAGCTCATCGGCCGAACAATACTAGAAGGCTGCTCTATAATTTAAATATAACGTCAATATTGGATTAATAAAATGGATGTGGCTAAAGAACCGTCTCTATCGGACCAAAGGATTATCTTTGCTCATCTAACGAGAACAGTGTCATGTTGTAGTTTTTCTCGTGTTTAAAAAGCAATCCAAAATAGCCATGTTGTTTCTTTTTTGTAAAAACCTGGAAAATATTTAAGAAAATAATTTGAATAAAAGCAAAAGAGTTATGACCTAACATTATATTTTTCCCAATGAGACACCTTATTTATTGGGTTAATTTTTAGACAAGATATTCTTTGCCACTGTAATAAACGCAACTCTTTTATAAACGCACTTTTCGAAAAACAATACTTTAATGTCAAATTATGCTTATGGCAAAAAATTCAATACTTCTCGTAAATCTTGTTGAGGTTTTCTGCATGACATAACACTATTTTTGGATATTTTTTTTTTCGGAGTACTCGTCTTGAAATTTTCTAGAAAATGGGATCACTTCGGTCCAGGTCCCGGGATATAGCAAGCTGACTTTGCTCCTATTGCTCCTATGAACTTGCAGATCGCAACAAAAAAATAATAAAAACCCTCTCAAAAAACTCAAAAAAATCAAAAATACTAATCTACGTTTCGGTGGCAAAGCGACCACCGTTGTCAAGATTAAATCAAAAGAAAACGATAAACTCAATTTTAAGAAAAATGTTGCTTAAAAAAAAACTTAATATCCTAAAAGCTTTTTACTTTTTATAAAGTTTTGTTGTTGCAGGCGATCTACAAGTTCATTGGGGTCAAAAACTGACTTTAGATTATTTGTGATCAACCCCCGAAAAAAAAAACCGTTATTGCAAGAAAAAAAATTAAAATTGGCGAGAGGCAAGGAAAGTCAAAAATTATTTTTCTTATTTATTTTACACAATGATCTTCAATTTATCCATGGTATCAAATATTTACGGAAGTCCGGATCTGACCGTAGTTATTTATTGCGCAAGATCCAAAAGGCCTTTACCCCTATACCCGTTTACCTCTTTTGCTCTGCATACGTGGAGAAAACTGTCCTACAGCACTGGCCGTCAATTAACGTTAACACTTTCTTGGTTATAATCTTAATTTTTTATGTGTTGCCATTAGTTGTTAAACTATAAAGATCCAAGACGAAATAATTTTACACCGGTTCAATGCTTTTTGGGCGCTACTATAACTAGTTCTTCTCCTTTTTGAACAGAACCGGATAGCTTAGCAGGTTTTTGCAATTAAATTTCTTGAATTGTTTGTAAAAACAGCTCTAAATGATCTTGCACCAGATTCTTGCTACGACGCTTTCTATTATTTAAATAATTAATTTCCTTAAATAAACGCTTTAAAAGCTACAGTTTGTCTATGGACGAAAGGGAAACAGTTTGTCTATGGACGAAAGGAAAACTTTTTTTAAAACTGGAAGTTTGGCTTCTCTATATAAATATAATCAGCAGGCGAACTCTGTAATTCGATAAAGATAGAAATAGACGAGAAATAAGTTAGAAAGATTTTTTTTCTTTCTATCATCAATTGGTACTCTATATCATTTTCTCTAAGTGGCTCGTTAAATTTCGATAACTGAAACCAAAGATAATACTACTATGGATAAGATGAACCATTCAATGCTATATTTTTGATACCCCTAATGGACTTTGGCTAACGCGAACCGATGTCCATCGAGAGATTTTCGCGCTATCCTTGAGCGAAAGTTAAACAGTGTTGCCGGCAGGCCTTTACTATTGGCGTGATGAAACGCGACTAGAAAATACACATACCGTTTAGCCGCCCGCTTTCGCTACTTCGTGTTCCGAATAAGATACAAGCGACAGACATTGGCAATGTCGCACGGTTTGTTTCGGTGGAGCAGAGGTTACCGACTTAATTTTATTCGCATTTACGGAAGCATTGATATCTCCGAACTGATTCAAAACGCCCCATTTAAATGAACCATCTATTCGTAGTAGTATTATCTTTGCTGAAACATAGTATATTATTCAACAAAAAAACATAGATTGCTTTTTGGAAAAATGCACAATCTATGAAAATATTTACCGATAGTAGCAGACTTTTTTATCATCATAACCTTGAAGCCTTGCTCCTTTTTAACATTTTAACTTTTTGTTCATCTTGATAGCTCCTTTTTTAAAGGAGATATTCGGATTTACACCAGGACATGTTTACACTTAGTCTTATGTGAAAAATAGAGGTGATGCGATACTTTTGTGGCGCAATGTAGTTATGAGGCTTTGAATAGTTTTTGGAAATTTTATTAAAAAATGGAAAATTTGGTAGGAAAAAATACAGGCAAATTTTTAAGAAAAATCCAAAGAGATGTTCAGATTATTTTCTAAAATAGAAACTTGGTTAAAAAATCCTAAAATATTTAAAAGAAATGTGAGAAATTTTGGAGAAGAATAAAAAACGCAAAAAATTATAAATGCTTTATTTTAAACTGCAATGTGCATTTGAAAATATGTGCACAAATTTTCAGTTAAAATACATTTAAAACACTTATTTTGTTTAAGACTAGATTTTTTTTTTGTTTTCTTAAAGTTGTGCTCTTCCACAAAATGCATACAAATTGGGTCCACTTTATAATCCTTAAAATTCAAATACCAAATTTAAATAATTTAATTTATTTATTTCAAAATAAACTTTATAATACTCTAGGTAATTACATGTAATTCAAATAATTAAAATATGACTTGAAAAATAAACACATAAGTAAAAGGATCCAAAAGTCTCCCTTCCAACTATAGACCCATATCTCTGCTTTCAGTTATTTGCAAAGTAATGGAAAAATTCATTAATTCCCAAATCTTAAAGCATCTGGAAAAACATAAGATCTTACATAATAGACAATATGGATTCCGTCACAGTAGATTCACAGCTGATCTTCTTTCCTTTGTCTCACACAACTGGAACAAGTCCCTTGAGTTTCTTGGTGAATCCCAGATCGTTGCTCTTGACATATCCAAAGCTTTCGATCAGGCATGATGGGCTTCTTAACAAACTTCCTTCTTACGGTCTTCCACCTAAGCTTTGCTCTTGGCTTTCCAGTTTCCTTTCTAATCGACGTATATCAGTTAGTGTAGATGGTCATTCCTCCAGCTTCTACCAAATTAATGCTGGGGTGCCCCATGGCTCAGTGCTGGCACCCACGCTGTTTCTTCTACACATTAACGATCTTCTCTCTTCCACAATCAATCCCATTCATAGTTTTGCTGACGATGGTACCCTCCACTCTAGTATTCAATTTCTTAAGCCACCGTGTAATCCTGATTTCGAAAACAAGCGCAGGTCAATGCAGATATCTCTCTCACAAGACCTCAAACTTATCTTGGATTGGGGCGCAAAAAATCTTGTTCAGTTTAATGCCTCGAAAACACAGTCATGTTCCCTGTCGCGAAAAAAGTCTGCAAATGCTCATCCAGAACAGAGAGTCGTTTATTCTTGTCGGCGTTACTTTTGAGAATAACCTTAACTGGTACAAACACATTTTATCCATAGCTTCGGCAGCTTCAAAAAAGATTGGATTTCTCTTCCGAGCCAGAAAATATTTCTCTTCTTCCAATTTGTACACTCTATATGTATCCCTGATAGTCAAGCGGCCATAAAAGCTTTGGCATCTCAACAAGTCAACTCAAGGTTGGTTTGGAATTGTCTGCAATGCCTCCTAAACCTGGCTAACCACAACAAAGTTACACTTTCCTGGGTGCCAGGACACAGGGGAATACAGGGCAATGAAAATGCAGACTCCCTGGCCAGGCGAGGCTCCGCAGCAATGTTTGTGGGTCCTGAACCTGTTTTTGGAATACCAAAAGCCTCGGTTCGTGGCTACATGACTCGGTGGATTCAAACACAACATCAGTCATACTGGAACCACATTCCAAGGCAAAATCACACTAAATAAATGTTGGACTCACCATCGAAAGCATTGACAAGTGAACTACTAAAACTAAATAGGAATCAGATTAGAATAGTGAGAGGATTAATAACCGGACACTACACCCTAAGAAAACATATGCACACTATGGACATCTATAGAGAAGAACCCATTTGCAGACTTTGTGACGAAGAAGAAGAGACAGCCTCGCACATCATATATGAGTGCCCTGCACTTACATACTGGAGAAACAAACCTCATGGTGGACACTAACCACCAGGAGGCTGGAGACCAGAAAAGAACAGTAAAAGGGCTACTACACCTGCCTAAGGTGTCAAACCTTTTTAACTGACCCAAATACACAAGAGATACAACAAGCCCTGTAGGCTGCAGTGTCGAGGCGGACAAAACCTCAACTTGTGTATTTAGTTTATCAATCAATCAATCAATCAATGTATCCTAAATCAGACCCTCTTTAGAATATTGTTCTCATGTCTGGGGAATGGCGTCCCCTACAACACTTAGCATTCTGGACTCCATTCAAAGAAGAGCCGTTCGTCTTATTAATGATCCAACGCTCACGGAAAGGCTTCCTCCTCTTGCCCATCGTCGAGATGTAGGGGATCTGTCGCTCTTCTATAGGTATTTTCACGGCTTCTGCTCTGAGGAGTTGGCCAGTATAATTCTTCTCTGGCAGCTCCCAACAGAGCAACACGTAGTGCAACTTTTATGCATCCTTTTACAGTTCAGTTAGAGGCCCCGAACTTCCCGCTTTCTTCGTTCCTTCATCCCTAGAGGT
>JAHBCN010009472.1:0-35017 GCA_019359885.1 Listronotus oregonensis
GATTTTTGGCGCCCCAATCCAAGATAAGTTTGAGGTCTTGTGAAAGAGATATCTGCATTGACCTGCGCTTGTTTTCAAAATCAGAATTACACGGTGGCTTTAGAAATTGAATACTAGAGTGGAGGTACTATCGTCAGCAAAACTATGAATGGGATTGATTGTGGAAGAGAAAGATCGTTAATGTGAGAAGAAACAGCGTGGGTGCCAGCACTGAGCCCTGGGGCACCCCAGCATTAATTTGGTAGAAGCTGGAGGAATGACGATCTACACTAACTGATATACGTCGATTAGAAAGGAAACTGGAAAGCGAGCAAAGCTTAGGTGGAAGACCGTAAGAAGGAAGTTTGTTAAGAAGCCCACCATGCCAGACCTGGATCGAAAGCTTTGGATATGTCTAGAGCAACATCTGGGATTCACCAAGAAACTCAAGGGACTTGTTCCAGTTGTGTGAGACAAAGGAAAGAAGATCAGCTGTGGATCTACTGTGACGAAATCCATATTGTCTATCATGTAAGATCTTATGTTTTCCAGATACTTTAAGATTTGGGAATTAATAAATTTTTCCATTACTTTGCAAACAACTGAAAGAAGAGATATAGGTCTATAGTTGGAAGGGAGATTTTTGGGATCCTTTTTGGGGACAGGTTGCACACGTGCCGCTTTCCAACTCTCCGGAAAATGCCTGTGTCTTAAGAGATTCGAAAGAGGCGAGTTAAGATGGGTCAAGCTCGGGAGCACATTTTTTAAGACGATTGCTGGCCATCCAGCCCAGACGATTTCTTAGTATTAAGAGAAGAAAGAATACGCCTGATCTGTTTGACTTTAAAAATTACATCGGACATTCTATGAGAAACAGGGACAACTGTTGGAAGAGGAAGATTAATAGGAGGATCAAGCGTAGAATTGGCAGCAAATTGTTTGGCAAATAGTTCGGCTTTTCCTCTGGAGGTAGAGACAATTCCATCTTCAGAGATTAGGGGTGGAAAAGAATTTGTGCAAAAGTTCTGACTAATATTTTTGGCAAAGGACCAAAAAAGCTTTACTGCCATTTGAGCAAGAGAGAACTTTATCTTTTATTCGATTGTTAAAACGGTCTTTTGCTTCTGAGATGGTCTGATTATACTGATTTCTGGCTGCGAGGCTAGCCTGTCGATTTTCGGGACTAGGGTTTTGAAGAAACTTTTTGTGGGCTTGAAGTTTTAAAAGTCTGGCTTTCTCACAGGATTTAGAAAACCACGGTTTGTGATTTGAAGTTATGGGGTTCTTTTTAGTGTGGGGAATATAGGTCTCAATGCCTAGTTGAATTGTTTCGGTAATTTGTTTACATATTTCTGAAGTATCGTGAGTAGAAAAGCAGGTAGGATTCCAAGGGTAGCTGGCAAAGAAATCTCTTAGACCATCCCAGTCGGCCGAATTGTAGTGCCAGACGGTTCGTGGCGGCATGCTTTCATTGCTCAAAATGAGTGGAGTATGATACGGTGACCAAACCATGGTCAGAGCGACCAAGGAGCAGTTACTGATGCTTGATAGAGTTCGGGGGTGGAGTAAGAAAGAGATCTGGGGGTTAGAATTATGGGTGGGAACCCTAGAAAAGTAGGTAGGTTCCATAATTAGATTGGTGAGCGAGTTGCTGATTGCGAAATTTTCTGCTGCTCTGCCTTGGGTATTAGTTTTTGTGGAGCCTAGCCAATCCTTATTATGAACATTAAAATCCCCGAGGACGATTACTTCGGCCAATGGATACTGGGAAATAATATTGTCGATCTTTATTGAAAGGAAATCAAAGAACTCGTTGTAGGAATTGTCAGACGGGGACCGGTATATACAGCAGATGAATTTAGTAGAAGATCTGAAAGTAAGTTTAAGCCAAAGAATATCAGGCCTACCCGATTCAAGGTTAGAAACCCTAACACTAAATTTAAGGGTCATTCAATACTATTTCGCAATATTTATATTTTGTTACTTGTTGCGCACCAAAAAAAAAAAACTTATAACTCAATGTCTACAAATTTTTTACAATATTTAAAAAAAAAAACAAATTTTAAATTCGATGACGAGTAGAACATAAAAAAACTAAATAGAATATTTCTTTTTAAATTGGAGTTTTTCGATAAAAAAAAAATAAAAGAAATTTCAAACATTTAAAAATTGCATTTTTAACAGTTTTTCTATTTCTGATGCACAACAAAAAAGAAATAGAAATATTTTATTGATTTTTCGATATTTGAATTAAAAAAAATCTTTATGATATTGTGGTTTTTGAACTTTTAAACATTTTTTTATTAATCTGATACTAAGTATAATATTTTTAAAAAATTTAAATATCTTTATTTTTTAATTTTTTTTTATGACCAAAAAACTGTAAAGCCCCACTTAAAGCTTAGTTCTAGGAACCAGAGTTTAAATTTAAAAAAATAAACCTTACTGAACTTTTAATTGTTTATATTCTTGCTGCTTTAAAAATGCCTTGTAAAACTCTGTAGTATTCTGAGTTACATATATGTAGTTTAGAACATCTCGTATATTATTAATTTATAAAAAAATTTATGCGTGTGTGCTAAGTTTATACTGGTCAATGTAATATGTATTACAATCAAATAAATAGATTAAATATTTTCTTTGTTTATAAAACACCCATTTGTTTTAATAAACAATTGATTTTATTTATAATTTTAATTTGATTGTTAAAGTTAGATTTTCGTAGGTAAAACCACCAAAACACCATCATGATTATCACGATGGGATTGAAGTAATCGGACCACATTCTCATCATCCACCTTTTGATATACACGGACATGAAGGTCATCATGAATTCGATGATGAAGTAAGTGTTTTTCCGGACGATGGAAGTGGCTTTCCTCATGGGTAAGTAAAAGCTTTAATGTTAGCCTAGGAATCTGCGCACTTTATTAAGTAAAAAACTGGGACATAATTTTCACGTTAAGGAATTATTTATTAAATAATTATTTAGTTATGTTATAAAAGTGGTTTTTTACTTAGTAGATGTAGTAGCTAAATTATCATGTTTTCTAATAAATCTATAAAGTATGATGGCAAAAACCACACAACTCTCTGGTCTTTAGACCAATGCTTACCATAAATTTTGACTCTAAAATTAAAATAAATTTTTGAAGTTTATGTTAGACATAAACTATGTATATATATCCGGTGATCATAAGGGTGAATTTTTATTCTCTGACGAGTCGTGTAGTGACGCGTAAGAAGCATGTTGGTTTCATGCATACGGGAGGGAGCGCTGCAACAGGATACAAAACAATAGTATAACCGTTACCATACTAAATACATGACGAGTTGATGATACCGTTTTGATGCGTCATGACACGACAGGTCGAACAAATATAAATCCACCTTAAGGATACATACTATTCTGCTTGTTATTATCGTGTAAAAAAGTATTAAATTTTACATTTATAAAGTTTTACAGTTGGTGAAATAAAAATAGTCACCTTTTTTCTACTTTTATTGTAAGCTTTTTTATTGTTCTTATTTTAAATAACATCTCTATTTTTTTTTAATTTAAATTTTATTAAAAATTAAAAGTAACAAAATCAACTAATTTTTTGCAATATTTGACACTAAAAAGGTTTTTGTCCATTTGGAATATATTAAAAATGATACTGCTTATGCTTATGCCTCAAAAATTATTATTATTATTTTTTTATTTTTATAAAATAAACCCTCGACCTTAGCTGTACCAATTTTAACCATAGATATTTAACATGGGACAGTCCACGAACGGCTTAAGTATTAATACTAAGGTAACGTGTGGGACTTACATATCTTAAAAAGGAGTTTATTAACATGGCTTATATTCAGCTTTGGAGAAGAGAAAAAACCCTTTGCAGTCAGTAGGTTACACATATAGTAAAAGTCTAGGTACTCTAAAGATAAGGGAACAAACTAAATGGGAAGTTCGGGGCCTCTTAGGTTGGACAAATGGATAAATAAGAGTGCCACCACGTCTAACTCAGTTGGGAGCCGCAAGAGGAGGGAACTTCAGTGTTTTTTCAAATGAAATATAAAGATCTTCCGCAGCCCATCGGTGGGCAAGAGAAGAAAGTAAAGGATCAGTAATGGCAGCCTTTTGCAACACAGGATACACGATTGTGTTTTTAGGGCAATAAACAAGACAAGATTTCTAGTACTCCAATTTAGTATTAACTCAAAGTTCTGTAGATACTAGCTTGAGAAACTAAATATTATATTAAATAGTAGTATCATCAGCAGCTGGTCTAGTCAAACAATTTTTATAAAAATACTAAAAGAAAATATTATTAATTAACAAAAAAGGTGAAGTACTCATTACCCATTTTTTACTAATCTTTTTTAATAAAAAAAGATTTTTTACCGGAAAAACTTAACTTTTTCAAATATAGTTAACCACAACTTGTCGCCAGAAGCAAACAACAGGATAGAACTCCTCTGAGTTCCTGGACACACGGGAATAAAAGGAAAAAAAAGCAGATGACGCCAAGTATTATGACTTGGTATAGGTAACTGTCATCTTAAGAAATACTTAAAGAAAATAGGCAAACAGAACGGTCCCATAACATGCAAGCTTTGCGAGGAGGAAGAGAAACAGCCTCAAATATATTATATAACTGCAATACACTGACATACACAGTGGAAATATGCGGTGCGGGATACCTCTTTCACATGCACATCTTGGTAAAAATCTTCTAGGCCTGATAAAGAAAAGCAGACTTCGATAAGTGGCAGGAAAACACATTAAGCTAATATGCAATATAAGTACACAAGCAACTCTGCCTAAATCAACCAACTAACCCATTGCAGACAAGTTGCCAAAAAAATATTTAATATTAACCAACACAAAAAAGACAATTTGTATGTTATTATTTACATATTTGTAAAAAAGAAAACAAGTCCAGCATAGGACCACAAATCGTGAATAATCTACATTATTTTAATCTTACCATAACATTTTCATAAAATGTTTGTAGAAAGGATTAACATCACACTCTTGAATGCGGTATATATTAATCCTCCTAATAATATACTTAAATTTGACATCGTAGCCTCATTTGACATTTAAGTTTCCAAAATTATCTAACGATAGTAAAGAAGTACTATTATTCGGTTCAGTGTGTGTCATGCATTTATAAATAAGCAATTAAATTTACATAAAGTAGTGGAAAAATTAATTTAAAGGATGGCTTACGTGTCCTTTATATAGCATAAACAGTTATATTTTATTGTCATTAGAAAGTCAGGTATTGTCTTTGTATATCTTATATAAAGTGATAAATAATACATTTAGAACCTAGTCAACAGACAAAAATTTACATTTAAAAATTAATGTCACCCAAATGATCTGATCTTATGCATTCTTTTAAATGCTAAGCACAAAAATTTTTGGCAAAGACACAATAAGATTGCGAATATGTCTTCTCTATTCTTTATTTTTAAGTAAAATATAAAGGAATCCTTAAACAACCGTGGCAAGCTTGCCACCAAAACCTAGACAAGTGAGTATAATTGGTAAAAAAAGAACCCTAGGAAACGTAATTGAGAATGATCAGTTATTTACACATAATTTCATAGCTGGTAGGCAGGTAGGTTTAAATAGGTGAAAAAAATTGCATAAAATGATGTATTTGAAATTTTTTATTTAAAAACTGGTTCAGCCGCTCATAATAAAACCATTAAAGGCTGGGCTACCTCAAGAGAAATAAATGTTGATGTTGAAGAACTTAGAACGAATATATACAATTGATTTATTATTCTCGTAGGTAGTCATTTCAATAAATGAAAGTCATGTTAAAAATTTGATGTGTAAGTATATTTAACAAAAATATATAATGTGGTCAAGTGACCAAGAAAAAAAAATCGAGTATAGCTTTATTGGTCATACGAAATTTAAATAAAAGGCCACTTTCACGTGCCGGGAAAATGAAAAATAATGAATTGTTTTGACTCATACCGAGCAAACCGAAGCAAGCCGAGAATGAACATTACAGTACAGTATAAAATTTAAAAATGTGAAGGTAGCCTATTATCACACATATAAAAGAATCACCACCCAGTAAATAGCTAAATCAAAAACTAAAATCATAAAATATAATTCTTAGGCCTACGTACACACAAGACATAGAGAAAACAAAATTTTACCTTACAGAGTTTCAAAGTAACCCGAAGTTTCAAGGAAGCAGTTAAATTATTTAAATAACTACCTCAGTAAAATGAATACCTATACATTTCTAGAACAACTGGATAGAAATTACTATAAGGGTAACAACCGTCTGTTTTTCAGACTGAATACTGATTCAGGAACTAGTTTTCAAAAAAAAATTAACTTTAAAAATATGACATATATATTTCCTTGTCACTCTATTCTTGTTTGAATTTAAATATATGGTTATATTGCCTTGCACTTATAAATAATAGGCCTATAAAGAATATTACGTTTTTGTGATTTTTTTGTTTTGGGTGAAAGCAAATCTCTATTTAAAAATTTTAAAGTGTAAAATATTCTTGTTCTGGTAAACAAAGATGCAAAATAAGTTTTGGGGAAGTTTTTACAAGGATGTTGGAAAGGCAGTTCTAAAATTTTTTCCCTTATTTTTGTGCCAATATTTGGCAAAATGGCAAAATCTTTAAAATGGCGGACAAAAAGATTTTCGCAGGATCCAAAAAACTCAAAGAAAGTTTGATCTGGAGACCTGACGTTGCCAAACACATCCTTTGCAGCATTCTGGTATGCTCTAAAATGTGTATATACAGTGCATCATCAGACAGTTCTTGAGTCTTCTTTGAATACGACTGACAAATTTCACAGGAATGTTTGCCTTTATTTTGGGATCATACAATAGGTACCTACTTTAACCCTACTTTTGTAAAAATCTACTCACAATGTTTCATCTTTGGAAAGCTAAAATATCCTAAAGCTGGATTGACTTTCTTGTAAATTTTGCAGACAAAACAACGCACAACCATGGTTTTTAACAGTGAAACCTGAAAACACTAGTCACCTTTTCACAAATTAATTGTCAAAAAAACCAACACACTTAAACAAATCACTTAAAATCACCGAAAAATAAACAACGCTTCCAACCTCCAAACAATTTAATACACCAGCTGACCTGACGATCAAAAATAAATAAAAAACCGATAGACCTGCCCTGACTGGTGCGTTCACTTTCTGATTCAATCAGGTGCGGCATCTGTTCATCTCTCTCTGTAGTCGTAAAACTGTCGTAACAGAAAAAGACAAAACTAGACCGAATTGGTTATTATAAATAAAAGAAATCGTCCTCATATCAATTGGCAGGATGAGCATGCCCAGAAAATGAGGAAAATGTTCCTATTGGTTGAATTCTGTGGCTTCAAAACAGGTGGAGAGTTAAATAACTAATTGATTCGTTGTACGGTATAAACTGTGCCAGGATCGAAACGGTCCTATTGTATAAATGCTTTTCTGGTGAGTATACCCACCAAGAACTTTCCATAGCATGGATCTGCTACAACAATAACAAACATACGTGTTAGTTATAAATTAAAATTTATGTGTTTATAGAATAAATTAAACAATTTTGTCAGTTAGGATAGTTTTGCTCTGAAGCGACGAATTATTTTAAAGAAACCTAACCTAATGCTAAAAACTATTTGTTTTATTTGCCTAAAACAATTTTTTCGTCATAATAATAAATCATCTAGGCTCCTCAATATATCTTAAAGAATTTAATTATAAGTTTATGGCAATTATGCTTAACATAATTATTTATTATTTTATATTGGCATAATTGTGGTGTTAAAGTACTATTTAGATGGTGGAATAATTATTATGAGTTTTCTTATGCGAAATGGAAAATTAAAACGTAAGTGAACCATTGACAACTAACAAGATGTAACAAGAAATTCAATCATTTAAATTTAGGGTTTGGTTTCCTTAACCAAAATCCAACATATAATAAAGCAATTAGGGTGCCTTTTCTTAAGCTACGAGTATCCTTTCTTTCTGTAAGACCAAAATATCAAAACATTTCTGCCAGTCGGATTAATGTTAAAAAACTTTTGTAATGTTAAACAGTAAAAAATTCCATTATATACTTCCATTTGCACAAATCGTTTTTTTTTTTTTTCGTTCGTTTATTTTTTATTTTGATTGCAGATTTAGGTCGTAATAATAACTTCTAAGAAAATCACAGAAAACAAAAATGTTTTTAAACAACTTTCGTATAATATTTAATAGTGATGGGATAATTCGAATTAAAAATAATCGATAATCCGATTATTGAAATAATCGCTATCATGCGATTATTCAGATTTAATTTGAATTACGAAAAATAACCTGATTCCACAGAATTTATTACGCGTCGCGAAAAAAAAAACATGTGATAACAAAAAAATTTAATATTTTAATAGTAAAGTATATATTTATGCAAATAGGGAGGACAACTTAATTATAAAAAAGGTAATTTTTAACCGGGCTAAGGCCGATTTTATTAAAATTTTGAATAAAATTTGGGGCTTTTTAAAAGAATCTGAAGTCATATTTTGCCAAATCCCAGTTTGAGTTATAACGCTCACTTGAACCTAACCCCCCACACCTCAACCCTAAAATTCCTCCTTTTAAAAGATTACACCCAAAATGGAAGATTTTATTTAATATACTTATTATTTTATACGATAAATTTAATTTTGCCTTAATTGAACAATTATTTTTAATAAAAAAGCACAACAAGCGCTTCCAAAAAAATAATATTTTTACAACAAAATTGTCAAGGTAGGTATTTTAGACAATTTTATGTTGGTACACCAGGGACCCACCAAACAATTGAAAGCGCTTAATTTTTAAATTTAAATCGCGAAAAATGAAAATAATTCAAATTTATAAAGTAGGCCATTCGATTGTTCCGCGGGTCCTTGGCGTACCAACATAAAACAGTCTAAAATCTCTATAGACAATTTTGTTGACATTTATAAAAGTAAAAAATAATTTTTTAAAAGTGCTAGTTGTGCTTTTTTATTAAAAATATTTGTTAAATAAAGGTGAAAGTAAATTTATCTTATAAAATAATAAGTGTATTTCGAGCAAATCTTCCATTTTGGGTGTAATCAGTTTTTAGAAGGAGGAATTTTAGGAAAGTTTTGCTGGTTAGGTTTGACTGGGGCGTTATAACTTAAAAACTAGCAGAGTACGAAAAAAAATGACTTTGGATTCGTGATCAGCGCCCCAAAAATCCCCGGTATACAACATTTCAATAAAATCGACAGTGGGCCCAAAAAATAAAAAATTAAAAAAAGGAAAAAAATTTTCTTACTAAAATAATAATAGTAATAATAATATATTTTATACAGTGAAAAAAAAAGTCCCGAATCCGCGTTGACAAATTTTAAAGGGGGGTTTTTTTTTGACAAACTGTCTATAATATTTAGTGTTTGTGTTTAGTTACATCGAAATCGAGTTACATATTCATTCAGAAATCAAAAATTTTAAATTCGAACGATAAAAAAATAAAATAATTATATAATTCGAATTATCAAATAATCCGATTATTGAAATCATTCATAATTCAATAATTCGATTCTTAAAATAATCCTATTATGCCCATCACTAATATTTAAGCACTACTAGCCGCGTCAATGAATATGTTAAACAGAACATTTTGGAAAGTCTTGAAGAACAGTTTTGATTTTATTGATTTGTTTTAATCTTTTTTATATACTGTCTAAAATCATAAACCTTTTAAAGCAGGGACAGAAGTAATAAAAAAACATATCTTTAAAATTTTAAAAGAATATATTGTTTTAAAATTATAGTTTTAGATGTATCAACATCTGGCAATCACTTTTGTTTTAACTAAAATAACGTGAATTTTGATGTTTTGAAACGGACATTTTTTATCGCCATTATTGCGGAAACCTACAAAAAATACACGTTTTATATCCGAAAAGGCTTGTAGAATTTAAATTTTGCAAAATATACAGGGTGTTTTATTTAAAATTTTAAAACTAACGCCGGTTAATGCGAAAATGGTAGGCATATAATATTATATTTAAAATTGGCATCTAATGGCAAAATGTATTATTGAAAAATTAAAAATCGATATGTTTGCTTTTAAAAAAATAAAAGGCTTAATATTGATATTGTTGTCACCTGGTATTTATGGATACTTGTATGAAATAATAGATTAAAACTATTATATACATCAAAATTGCAAATACATTAAAATCAAAAAATATGTAAATTAACTGGTTTGTTGACATCCAAAAAAAATATCTATCGTCATTTTGCGTATCGTGGACTTTATCTTCTAATTTTTTTTATATATTGAATATATTGTTTAGACAATACCAAATGACAACGAAATCACTACCAAGTCTTTTATTTCCTTAAATGCAAATATGTCGCTTTTAAATTTTAGGATAACACAGTATGCCATCAGAAGTCAATTTTGGATATATCATCTACTTACCACTTTTGCTTAGAAGGAAGTTGCGTTTTGATATTGTAAATAGAACACTCTGTATCTCTTGCAAATGGCAATTAAAAAGGTATAATTTAAAATATTAAAATTCCTGCTACTTCCGTTTAAACAAAAGTAATGGGTAGATATTGTTACACTCAAAATCGATATTTAAAAACACTATCAACGTATCATTTTTTAAAAATTTAAATAATTTATATGATAAAAGTCATGCCGTAACGAAACATTGAAAAAAGAAGATAGTTATCAAATACAAATCCTTCTTCTTTTTGAAACACAGTTAACTTTAAAATTCTTTGTTTTCTGACCAAACGTTACAACTTTTGGCCTAAAAGCTGTAAGAAATAACTAACCAAAGAAATAAAAAAGCAAAATATTAAAATAAAAGCATGGATATAAATGTGTTAAATCTTATTAAAAAATATACAATTAGTGAACTGATAAATATTTATTTATAATCAATCCCAAATTTAAATGTCTTAGTAGTTACCCAAAAGATGAAATGGAATCCAATAAAAGACATATAAGCAACAAACTCTTTTAAAAAATTAAAGTGGGCAGGAGCTTTAGCTTGAGAAGTTTGTTTATTTAAAATATTTTTTTAAAGAAGAAGCAAACATAGTTACCTTTAAATAAAAATAAATTAACAAAATAAAATTATGTTTTCGCATTAAGGTCCATATAAAACTTAAAAATAGTTATTTGTAAGTTTAAAAGAATTTTTATGGTAATATTTAAAATATTATGGTATTATCTGAGCTTTAAAAAAATAAATTTAGTATTTTAAGAGGCTCCAGTATATCTTCAATATCTCCAAGTGGGAAATCAACTTGGTACATTTAAGAGGTCTACATATCTTTTAAATATATCCAAGAATGTCATAGGAAATTTCTATTATTGGTTATGAAAGAAACTACAACTCCAAATAGAGATTTCGTATCAGAAATTGAATGGGATGTCTCAAGTAACACCCAAACTAATTTCTTTTACATAGTTAAATAGTAAACATTTTTTAGAGTCTATGGATGCAAGGGGCCCCTTACTTTTAATTTTATTGTTTTCAGGCACTGGGTAGAAAAAGCCAAATTATTGCTCGGTAAATTTGGAAGATTTACGTTTTTTGTTGGAAGAAGATTGATTCATTTTATTATTGGAAAGTAAGACAATGTAGCGCATACTAACATAGACTCAATCGTAGTTAACTAAACATAATTTTGCCATATTTATATTGTTCCATATCAAGAATATCGGTTTTTGCACATCTTAAAGATGTAACAACTTCTATTATCTTTATTTGTTAATTGATACACAACGTTTCGGTTAATGATGTATCTCCAACAGTTTTCGATTGAAACCTTGTGTACCAATAAACATATAAAAACAATGGAACTTCAAGATTTTAGTGTTACCAAAAAGTTATTTCTAAACCTTGAAAAATTGTTATGAATTAAACAAGAAAATATTACTTTTTCCATTTTTCGGGTAAATTTAATTTTTAAAAAATTTCTTAAATATAGGTCAGTCAGGTTTAAATCACAAATATTTAAGGCAGGTTTTGATTTGTTTGGCAAAAAAAATTAAATAAACAAAAAAGAGACATCATAAAAATAAAAAGTCCAAATTAACGGCACATTTAATGTCATTTCATTAGAGATTGTTGATCGTTAAACTTAGTAAAAAAGTTTTTATTTGTATAATGTGTTGTTTTCCAAAATATTTTTTAAAGATGAAATCCTGTATCACCCTGTATATAAATAAAAAAAATATATATATATATATATATATATATATATATATATATATATATATATATATATATATATATATATATATATATATATATATATATATATATATATATATATATATATTATTGTCTATAACGGAACTCTTTTATATTTAAAGTCCAAATACACCGTTACTTGACCAATAACCTGGTTGATAAATAAATTATTTTTCTCAAAAAAAAAACATAAAACTATGTACCCTAAATTTAAGTTCACAATGTAAAATCGACTTTTAATTTTTTTAGTCCTTGGATTGTGGAAATGTTTAAAGGTTTTCTTAAAAGAACTTTCCACTGGAGTGTTTTCGTTGTGCCAACGGTTGTTAAAATGGTTGTAAGAACGTAAGCATGTAGACAACATACTAGCTAAAATAGAAACTAATTAGGTTCATTGAGGTATTGCGTCAAATTAAGTTAGGACCAATCCGGATTGGATAATTATGGCATTAGGTTTGAAATAAAAATTTTGTTTGAAAATCCCTAAACATACATGGTTACCTTTTTTTATTTTTTGTTTTGGACCACATAATGTACTTATCATATTATTAAAAATTAAAAAAAAAACATTAATAATTATCTACGTCCACAATTTCCTTTTTAATTTTCTAAAAATTGCTTTTACTATTAAATTCTTAATAAAAAAATAAAGGAAATATTTTATAATAGCAGATATTAGTACTGCTTCTTGTGCATTAGAATTAACAATATTTTTAAATTAACTTTTTAAACAAAATCTTTCTTAGGCTGTACCTGGATCAATTGAAATAAGAAATCTTTTTGAATTTGTATTCAGTAAAAATGCAAAAGCAAAATAATATTGACAAAAATTTCATTCAAAGGGAAATGCCAGCAAATTTTTGTAATATGTACTCATAACTTAAAACCAATTTTAATATGAAATAAAGGGGTCCTAACTGTAGTGTATAAAACTATTATTATCTCATCATTTAATTTTACAGTAATAATAAAGTAGCCGATATATGCACAATGTAATGTTACTTTTTATATTTAAAACTTTTCATTATTAGATAATATTTATTTGACTTATGTTTTCAGTCCCTGGATTCGCGATATTGGAAAGCAGTTTGTTAAAAAAATGTTGTATTGGACAATTGTTTATTTGCCTCAGTTTATGAAGACATCTTCATTTGAGTAAGAGTAGAATATTCCAAATGCACAAAAAAGCACTATTTTTTTATCGCACCTAGTACAACTAGCCTAATCACATAGTCACATTATTGCTGTTTCAAATTATTTTTTTTTTAATAAATATTTCAGATAATTACTGTAATGTGTGTCAGCATATTGATTTTTACCTCCTTTATTTTTTTAAATATTTTATCACACAAAATAAATAAGCATATTAGTTTGACTTATTAAGTAGTTACTGGATCTATAATCAGACTTTAATAACCTCCTAAGCTGTGGGGGGTAAGACAAAAATGTGATTTTTTTTTGTTAAATGGAACTCTTTTTATTGATTATTAATTAAAAAGATTTTTTAAAGACTTAAAAAATACTACATTTAATATGTTTGAGCATCCAAATCTGAAAACTCATTTTTTATCTCCATTAGATCTATAGCCGTTATGCAAAACAAGAAACAAATTATTTTGACAGTTTCCTTATTTTATGTTTTTACCTAATTTTAAATAATGCCTAAAGAGTGTTTTTTTATTTTGGCATTTAAAGTAACACTTTTTAAAACTCATTGACATTGTCAAATAGGTATCTTAGTTTTTTCAAAAAAACTTTGTTTTTAAAAGGAAAAATAAAATTTTGGCAACTGGTGATAAAAAAATAAGATATTTGACAATGTCAATGAGATTTAAATAGTGTCACTCTTAATGTCAAAATTAGAAAAAATTAAAAAAGAATCCTAGCATATTTAAATTTAGAAATAATATTGTGTAAAACGTGTGGGGAAACACTATTTTTAATAACTTTTTTCTTATGCAAAAAAGTTTTTTTTCGTTCCGCAGAAATCTGCTCGTTTCGAAAAATGGTGCTTTTTCCAACTGGTTGCACAGATAACTATTGTATAATGGGATATCCACTTAAAGAAAAGATATGACTATTTTTATGTTAAAAAAATATGTTATCAACCAAACGTAGGTACTGTCAGGGAAGACATACGACATAGACCAACTATACAATAGAGCCCCTTTTTTTTTTGGTCGTTAGAAAAAAAAAAACAAACATTTTTCTAACTATAACCCTATCAAAATTTCCTGCCCGTTATTCGTTGAAAACCATTTTCCATTTTAATAGCAATAACATTGAAAAAAAATGATAGGTGGCTAAAAAAAATTTAACATTGGTTTATTTAACTTACAAAATCTTAGTCTGCATTTTAAAAAAATTCGAGTAAATTTATTATTTTTAATTGAAAAAAAATTAAATTTTAAAAAAACCTTTTTAAAAGAAAATAAACCGAATTTAAATTTTTAAACTTTGGGGTAACATTTTTTAACTTCAACCATTAGGTAATAATTAATTATTAAGAAACTCTAATTTTAAAAAAATTTTTTTTTAAGCCCCATATTTTTTTTCAATGGTTTTTTATTAAAAAAACATAAAAAAGCCCAAGAATAACTTTAAATGTTAGGAATTTGATATTAAAATTAAAAAAATTTTTGTTTTTTAATTCTACATCTAACGACCTAAAAATATGGGGCTGTATTTAAAAAATAAAAAAAAGTCTTAATTTTTTAAAATTTTGACCCAAATTTTGGACACCCTTTACATTCAAATTAACCAAACATGACATAAGGACTGTTAATTTTAATGTTCCTTGTTTTTTTATTAACGCCCATGGGTTTTTTTCTTTTTAAAAATTAAAACTTTTTTTTTATATTTATTTTTTTCTGAAATTATTTGAACCGATGTTGAAAAAAAAAAAAGATAGTTGATACAAATCCTAAAAAAAAAAAAAATAACAAACCCTTTTTAAAAATGCCCCCTCGTCCCTTTTTTTTGCGACACCTTTTCCAAAAATTTTTTTTAAAAAAACCCGTGGGAAACGTCTGCAAAATATAAAAATTTTTACAGTGAATAATAAAAGGCTACATAAGAGGGGGGAAGGGGTGTATATTTAAAACATGAATTTTAATGTAGAGGTGACAGACATATTTTTGCCAAAAACCCAAAAAATTTTTATCAGAAGAATTAAAAACCTTTTGCTTAAAAAGGCCTAAGATTTGGTAAATGAAAAATGTTTTAAAAAAAAAATTGAATTTGAAATTACAAACTATGTTGGGCTTGTGGCAAAAACAACAAACAAAATATCAATGTAAAAAATGTAGTTTTTTATGGATTTTTTTTCCCTTAGATTTTTTTAGGACCTATATTCCTCCAGACAAAAAATCATGCAAGGGGAAAACCCCAATTTTTTAAAATCCATTGATAGTTTTTTTAAAAAACCTTTTGGTATTAAACATGAATTTTAATTTTATTTTGTACAGGGGCCCCTTTTCAAAAAAATTTTTTCCCAATTTTGTTCCCCAATTTTGTAAACGCTCTTTTTTTTTGTTTTATTTTTTTACTTTTTTTTAAAAGGTAAAAAAAAATTTTATAAAACTAAAAATTAAAAATTATTAAGCAATTAAATAAATTTAAACAAACTATAGTTTTCAAACAAATATTTTCAAAAAAAAAATTTTTTTGCGGGCCCCTTTTTCCTAAGACGAGTTTACCCTTTGCATCGAAACCCCAAGCCCGGGCTTATTCCTTTTTTGTAATCTTCCACGCCTCTAAAATTTTTTTTTTAACTAATAGGCCCAAATTTTTAAAAAATTTTTTAAACCGAAGAGGGGGGCCCACAAAAAAAACCCTGATAGCTGTCTTTCATCCATTCATCGACTTGCCGGGCCGGAAGGGGACATTTTTGAAAGATAAAATTTCGTCCGAAAAACCGATTCAGAAGAAACATACTTTTCGGTAGATCTATTTTCCCCCGCACTGAACCTTTTTAAAAAAATAACATAAGAAGCCCTTGTCCCCAGCCCCCCCAAAATTTTCCCAAAAACCCCCCATTTTTTTTTCCCTTTTTGGGTATTTTTTCATCAAATCGTTTCCTTGAGTCCGTATCCTTTAGTATCCCATTGTAGCAGACTAAAAAACTTTTCTTTAAATTTTAAATTTTCCCAAAAAAATAAAAATTTTGAGAAACCAAACGTTTTCTTAACTTAATTTTGAAAAACCCAGCTCCCGGGGTGGAGCGAATTTCGGTATTTGTTATTCTTCCCCGGCCGTCGTTCCCAGAGTAAAAACTGACGAGTAGCGACATAAAAACCGTCGGCACCTTTGATATTGAGTGCTCCAATATTGCCGGGCGCGTTGACGGTAGAATCATAAAATACTGTTAAATCATGAAGTAGCTCTAAATAAAGTTCCTACAATGAAAGAAATTTGAAATGGAATATTTAAATTATAATTTATGAATGATAATAAATTTTATTTTAAGTTATTTTCTTTGGGTCCTACCATATTTTAAAATTTATATTACTTTTATAAAAAAAGCCTTTCAATTTTCAGAACCCGATTATCTTTTGCGATTTTAAAATTTTATCTAGACAGACTATGTTCAACCGTTGTGTAATTTAATATGTATGTATTATAATTTCAACCCCTTATTTAGAAGGTAAACATTAGAATGGTACCTACCATATGTCTTATATTTCTGACCAAGATGTCTTTTTACCTTGAAACTAAAAGGTGTGCTGCCGTAAATTATTGCGGGTGGCCATAATTTGGTAATTGTCTCGAAAGTGGACGCCACGCCGATTTTAACCAAATTTGGTATACGGAGGTTTGGGCGCTGATCACGAATCTGAAAGAATTGTTTTCGCCGTTTCGTTTTCGGAATATTCATCATCAAGGTTTAAAATTAAACTAACCTTATTTAACTATTCTCCTTCTTTTGCACAAAATTTTGGTTTATACATTTAAATTTGCATACAATATTTCACAAACACCTTAAAAATTGTTTTTATATTTATTTTACACCTTTTCTCCCATTTAGTTGCAAACCTCCACTTTCAACCGTCGCCGCCATATTTACACTAAGGCCGCAACCATGTATACACTTGGGCTGCCTTTGAACTTGAAAGTTAGCAATTTAATGGAAAAAAGGTGTAAAATAATTAAAAATACAAGGTTTTAAAGGGTGTTTATTAAATATTGTGTTCCACTTTAGTGTAAAAATCACGAATTGTGTACGAAAAGAAGGGGGAATTAGTAAAAATGAGGTTAGTTTTGATTTTCAACTTTGATGATGAATATTTCGAAAACGAAACGTCGCCGAAAAAAAGTTACTTTTGAGAAACACCGTTCTTCAAAATGTACTTCACATAGCCTGTATGTATTTAAAAGTTTTTGGGGTATGTCATTCCTATTACAGGCTTCCGCCCATTTGCTGGCACTAAAATATATAGATTACATACATTAAATTTTCAAACTCTACTTTTAATTAAAGTTTGATGATATCACTAATAAATAATAACAAATACTTTCCACTATAATAGAACATGTGCTCTTGTACTTACCGCTCGTAATTTTTAGGAAAAGAAAATAAAGATTTTCCATCTCCAGACCTTGTTGAACAAGGGCGATATGCACAAGAAATACCAGGCATAATAAAATAAATGTAAAGTTTTAAAAAAACACACAGCAATTACGAACAAAACACGATTTTAACTTCACTTCACAATAAAAATGAAAGACTGAACACAGATTCCCTGACTAAAATTCAGATGGCTTTTTAGTATTCCTTTTGACGGATAGCAATCATATTTCGCGCATGCGCTTTAAAAATTGGATCCCGAGCTGTCGCTACTCGTCAGTTTGTTGTACTCTGGCTATACGATGCCGGGAAATTGCTTTCCGTTTTTGCTACAGGTTTAAATGGTTGGTTTCTCAAAATATTAATTAAATTATTGTCTTGTTCTTGATTCGATAGTTTGAGGCGACCACTTTCAGCTCTTGTCTCAAAGGAGTGTGTTTCCTGCCATTTTTTTTTTAACAAAATAATAGAATAAATAATACTTTTTGATCCAAAGTTAAGTTTGTCATTTAAAAAAATATTTTTAGACACCGACAACGGACACCTGTTTCTTTATACAGGTTTTTCAACAAGTATTAATATTCAGTAGAAGGTGGCCTAAGCCTATTTTACGAAAGGGAAAAATAATTTCCCAAGATTTAGTGGCCGTTAATGTACTTCTATCTTGAAGTTTCAAGCAACACTGATTAATACGGCGACCTTGCAAGAACGCAAGTATATGTGCAGGCAAGTTCGCGACACCGCAGCGATGCCGGACGGTAAAAAGCCGCAAGTATACAGCGGCGCTTAACGTGGCGTCCGAGCCACACTCACGGCACACAATGTTTACTGGCGGTCACCTATCCAATTACTAACTGTACCTGGCATTGCTTAACTTTAGTAACTACTTACTTACTTACTTACAAATAGCTTTATTAATTACATACATATTTACAATACTTCCTAAGACTACATGTGTACATACAATATATTTACAAAACATAAACACAAGTATATACAATACAGGTTACAGTCTCAGTGCCTTCCCGGCTTTTGAGAATGGGCGACAACCATGAGGCTGGGGCTGGGGAACCCGGTGGTGGAAGTATTGGTTTCGGGATAGATAACATTTTCCGATCAGAGATCTCACAAATGTTAGGCATTGGTTCTTCTAAAAACTTGGAATTTTATTTTATTATTAAAGCATTTGATTTTAAAGTCTGGAAAAACCCAAAAACCCGTGTTTTTTCAAATTTTTTAGCATTGTGTCCCGGTACAACGTAGCAATAAACCAGCTCGGTCTGTTTTGTTGTCGGCTTCACTTTATTCACATTTTTTCAGTGTTTGACTCATTATTCCACTTTTTCATTCACACTTATCACTCTTTTGATTCATTCCCCCTTCATTCTTATTTTTGGTCCGGGTAGTCCTGTTGGGAATTTTGTGTTTGCAGTCTAAAATTGCTGTGTCAGGATTTAAGGTTAAAATATAAAGTGAATAAATTGTCTTATCTTGGTAGTGAGGGGTAGTTTTGGGTATAGTGGTTTATGTATAATGTCATCGTAATGTCTGAGCCGGATCAAGTCTTGCGTTAAAAAGACTTTTGCGGCTGTGTTTGTAAAATTCGTTTGCCCAAAATTAGATGTATTCGTCTATTCTTGGCATGTCCGTTAAATCTTAGTTCGTCTATTCTTGCGAAAATCCTGGGGACTTTTTCAACTATCTATATTTTGGTATCGTTGTAGTCTAGTCATTTTTGTGTTTTGATATGCTGCACCATACTGGCGCAGCATATGTGATAACGGTCTAATTATTTGCTTGTATATTGTCAATTTGTTTCTGGGGATGGTTAGATTTTGGGGATAGTAATGCATAGGCTATCAATGCTGAACCTCTATAATAACTGGGTTATGTCGTTGGATGGTGGGCGGTCGTCTATGGTGACCCAAGGTATTTAAGGGTTTTTGTGGTTGTATGTAAGGCTTTATTTTAATAGGTATGTTTATTTTGTTATTTGCAAATTTTTTCGTTATAATCATACATTCACTTTTTCTCCTCATTTATACTAATCTTCCACTTCTCGTACCATGGTTGTAGATAGTGAAGATGCGTCTGTTTTTTGTCTTGCGGCATTTGCCGAAACAGATGTGCGTCTGCAAATAGTGCAATTTTAGTGTTGGGAAATTTGAAAAAGTCGGCAGTAATAGGTTGTATAGTTTAGGTGATAACACTTTTCCCTTGGGACACCTGCGTGTGTCGTACGTCTGTGGGGTATGTGTTTTCCCAATCTTACCCTAAAACTTCTGTTTTGGGTAAGAGTGGCAGTGTTATTACTACATTGGTAGTCTATGTATGATTATAGTTTGTATGGAACCATTGTGCCATACGGTATCAAACGCTCTTTTTGATATCGAGAACGAGCAATACAGTGTTTTGTTTAAGATTAATTTTATTTAGCGTTCTTGCACCCTCGGAAGACCAGTAAGGTTGGTTAGGTTGTCGCGAAAACCAAACTGCTCATCGGGGTAGTTTTTGTCAAAGTGTCCCCGGTATTTGAGCGTATAGCTCCTCGGCGCCCTTTGCAAGACCACTAGTTAATGCAATGGGTCTGTACGATCCCGGTTTTTTGGGGTTTTTTCTCGGTTTTAAAATAGGGATGACAGTAGCCATTTTCCAGGATTGTGGAAAGTGTTGTAAGATCATCACTGCATTTATTATATATGTGTACTGCTTATAGTAACTACACTCTTTCCTATTTTATTAAGCTTTAAAAAACGCACGACTATTATAACTGATATAAAAATTAAGGAAAGTGTATGAAAATATTTTTGTTTGATTATTTTATATTCGTTACAAGGAAAAGTATTTAGAGGGACTTTTTTGTGAAAGTTAAATCTAGATACTGTAGATTTCGTTTTATATTTAATCACATATTTAACCGGTTATTAAATATAAAAACACTGAGATTACTTTAGTAAAAATGTATCAAGGATGTATAAAAAAACCGAGGATATGCATTACAACTTTCGTACCTTTTTCACCGGTAAAGTGCAATTAATTGAGTTCCTGTATTAGTACGGGCGCCAAAATGAGTTCCGGGGCCGACTAGAGTCCTTCCTTTTTTGAGCTGCTGTATACGAATATTCAACTTGCTTTTCACGAAAAGTGGCTGAAAACTTGCTCGTAAGGCAACCTAGAAAATGAAAGTTTTCCTGAATGAGTTTTGTTTTTTATATAAAAAAATCTGTTTTTTAAAAATACAAATTTAACAAAAAAACTGGGATATTGTTAAACAGTAAAAAATGCAAGATAGCTAGTTTTCAATTTTTTTCCCCCTCGTAATAAAATGGGGGGCTTTACAACCTTTTATCTGAAAGCTTTAGTTAATCTTAAAAATACTTATAATAGAACCCTTAAAGATAGAAAACAAAATAAATAATTTGTTTATGCGCCATTTTTACCTAGGTAACTTAAGAATATTAATTCACCTTTCTAACTAACTACTTCTCATGGAAAAGGCTTTATGAGGAGCCCCTCCAAAAGAATGATGGAAGAACTACTCAGACAAAGTGGAAAAGACTTCGCCTTACAGTAAGCCTAACAAGATAATCTAAATTTCATCTACCCAAGATGGGGGCTCATACTGGGCCAAATTTCAAATATGCGATCAGGGGGAAGAAACAGTCTACCATATTATCTTGTGCGAATGTGAAGCGTTGAATCACAAAAAAACAGGCACTTTTTGTGTAACCGAAAACAAGCCCACAGGATATATCATATATATCAGGAATATATCAACTAACCAGTCTTGGGGTTATACAGACTTGTAGAAGGAAGAAGACCAATGAGAGAATTGGTATATAAGATAAAGGGACATTAGGAACAAATTGGCAAAGAGGCTGCGCTGCCTCCGGTTGTAAATCTAGACCGCTTTCAGGGAAGAAGAAGAATAAGAAGAACTACCCTATAAACATTAAATGACGGAAAATCAATTGCCCAATATACTTTTTTATTTAATTATTCAACTGCCCATTGACAAATTATATGTTGGTGCCAACATCCCCTATTCGTTTGGCAGGCCCATCGACACTTATCGGTCAATTTGCCAATACTTCTACATATTGGCCCTATGATATAATTTTGGAGGTCCCTGTTAAAAACCATTGGGGTGTTAACGAAATAACAACTAATATTTACCGATTTTCTATTTGGGCCACTTTGAATAAATTTTTGAAATATTAGCTAAATATCTAATATTTACCGTGTTTCTTAAGGCTTACTGTTGGAACACCACTGGAAAACCAAATGAAATAAGAATGTAAAAATTTTGATTTTTATTAACAAAATATGAATACATAAAAAACTATAATATTTTGCCTTGAGCACAACAAGACAAACGAGGATTAAAAAACAATGGTTTGCAGATGAAAAAAATGCCATAAGATAGTATAACTAAAAAAATACGAAACAAGTTCAGAATTAACATAACAGCCAATAATTATACGAAATATAATAACCAACAAGATTCTAAAAACTATAAAATATCACCAAAATATACTTTTCATTTGCCAAAACACAAAGACTGCCGAAAAACGGTACAAACTTTCCGATCACGTCATTCCTAATCATTCACAAAAATTACCAAGCTTCTGAAAAAGTTAGGTTATGATGGCACCTTCACTTTTAGTTGTCGGTGGTTAGGCAAAGGGCAAACAAACACGATCTAACGTATGCTGAGTCACGAATAAATGCAGTGGGCCAATGTTAATTTAACGTTGGATTTGTAACTCAGTTAAATTAATAGGCCACTGTGGATATATCATTGTCTTTTTTCTGTCGAACCATTAACTGAGGATTAATATCGGGCCAACGAATGGTGATCGACACAGGCAATTAAAAGACGCTGACATTAATGGGCCATCACAGTACCTTTAGAAAATCGACAAACGCTGTTTATAGGGTACTTATCATGTGGAACATTTTTCTTTTCCTTAAATTTCTATACGTTAATTCTCCGCTGACATATAGCATTTCCATTCCGAATATATTGACGCTGGTCTAGTCGGCCTATTAGGATTTCAATTGACCACGAAACCTCCTTAGGTGTCCGTACTATACATACCATTATTACATGGTTACGCCTTCAGAAGGTAAATCTGATAATATTATGTCACTTAATGTGATTTATAAAGTCGTACCCAGATATATCTTCTATTGTGCCTAAATTCTTTGTCGGTGGGCATATTTTAATGTATTTACATGATATGTACATACACTAATGTTAAAAGAATTTTACGATAGATGGAATAAATTTCGTTAATTTTTAACTAATCCTAAAATTAACCATACTAGAAATTATTACATCTGCCAACTGGATAAAAACTATTTTTTATCAAATATAGTATATAAAAATGTATTGTGTTGCTTAAAAAATTATAATTAAGGCTAAAATAATTAAAAAATATTTGAAAAAGTTTTGGTACTTCCTGCATAATTTCCTTTTTTTTTTAATTTTACGTGACAGTACTAATATAACCTAATTTTTTTAAATTTTATAAATAAGGGTTTAAGTTAAGTAATTTTAAATTCAAAAGATGTTTTAAAGCATAAAAAAATTAAAGAAAAAAAATGTATAAAAATCCAGCAAATATCTTAATTTTTGGGAAAAAAATAGGTTAAATGTGAGAGACATTAATTATTGTAACATTTAAAAAGTTAAAATAATGCAAACTTATCTTTAAAAGTTCTCAGAGTGTCATTGAAAAATGATCGTCAGAATTCCCCGCTAAAAAGCGTTAGACCGATTAAAAAGCGTTTTTCAGGTCTTGTTTATCAGAATTATTTGTTTTATGTTCTCCTTTCTATAAGGTTTTAGATCAAGTCTAATATAACTTTCGCGTATTTAGGTATTTTTTATAGTCTTCTGTTTTAATCTGTATGGGAGCATTTTAAATTAGTATCATATTCTTATCTAGGTAAATCAATGCTGTAGAATAACACCGAAACGTCATGGTTTTATATGGGTTTTGCCATATAACCGTACGTATCAAGTGTTGTTCCTTCGATGTTGATTCTAGGAGGGCTATTTTGTTAAAAAAGTTCCATTTTTTTTATTTATGCCCCTCTCGGTAGAAAATCGGAAAATAATTAATTACTTACGGATCTAGGTCGAAATTGTAAAGGGTTGAAAAATACGTAGTAGCATAGTCAAGAAGTGTGTTTCCTGTGAAAAATAGTTAGAAGGGTACGAAATATATGAACAATGGTTCATTCGACAAGAAAACACACTTCTCGACTATAATAGTAGGTATAGTATTTTTTAAGATATAAGAAAATGACTAAAGCTCGTCTGTCGAGTCTGAAGCTACGGGGTATACGTAAGGGGAAAGCGGAAACGCCTTTAGGAATGCGAAACCATAGGCGTACTATAAATATCTTAAATCTTAAAATATTAGATTTTTTTAGTAGTAATAAGCAATGAAAACATCGTTATGGGAGAAAACAGCAATAAAATATTTATTTTTAAGAAAACTCCCAAATTCACAACAATGCACAACAATAAACAATAACAACAAAAAAATAAGTCATCAAGTTTTTTTTACACGTCATGGACCTCACTATGTCACTCAGTGTCATAGAAGAAGGCTCGTGACACAATTTTGACGTCACCAGAAGGCCTTTGTTCTATTCCAGCGGTTGCCTGGTGTTGTGAAGCGGACTTTCTGTGACGTCACAACCCAGCAGAAAATTTTAGCATCAATATGATTGCCCTGTTTAAAAATATTTCTATACTTCTTCATTCCTACCTCCAATGTAAAATGTGGGAATCAAAAAAATTTTTTTTTATTTTGGAATTTGGGAAATAAAACCCATTGGCTTTTAAAAGTTTCTAAATGCATCTTTTTTGTATGAGAAATCCATGTTTGGCGTATATGTTAGAGTTTCTTTAACGTGAGAACCTTTAAAAATGTAATTAATTTATTGTTAAGTAATCATTTTAAATAAAATTAAAATGGTGTTTTTTATTTTATTTTATTAGTATATTATTAGAAAAAAAATTATTAATTTTAATAAGTACATAATTATAGTGTAGTTAATTTACAAACTAACTTTGTAGAGATTTTACTCAACGACATCTTGTGACCAGTTTCGATCTATATCAGATCTCATCAGACAAGCTAGTTGAAGGTGAATATTTATAAAAATCCTAGTATTAGTTAACAAATCAGTAAAACCGTAGGTTGAGAGAAGTATGCTTCCCCCTTGGGTCAGCAGATGGCGTATATATCTGGTACTCGTTCATATGTTTTAAGTACGTAATTATATTTACATACCTGTTTTAACCCTATATATATAAAACTTTTTAATAGTACGTAGGGTTGCCATCCCTAAAATTTGGCAACTAGGACAAAACGCGTGAAAACCCCGGATTTTAGAGCCCAGAGGCCGGACATGTTTTTTAAACATAGTCAGTGTAACAAAAAAAGTTAAAAATGTCATAAATCACTTTTTTTATTTATTCTCAGACCTTAAAATTAAATTTAGTCATCTTTTATCATCATTTTGAATGTACCTAACAAAACAGAATATTATTACGGTTTGTTACAAATTGTTTTAATAATCAGTTAAATTTTTTTCTTAAAATAAAACACCAATTACTGATATACTCTGTTATGAAAACAAAACCTTATTAGAATATTAAACCTAACAAAATTCAATTAAATTTTTAAACCCGAACTACAAATGAAGCTCCGGCCGGACGCTCCCCGGATGCCCTCTAAACTAGGAAACTAGGACAAATCCGGGGAAACCCACACGGATGGCAACCCTAAAAGTACGTCTCATAATGCCAAAATTAAAGTCGTCAATTTAATCAACAATATTCGGCCGAGGTTTTCAATCTGCGACACCTGGTATAACAAGTTCTCGGGGGCGTGTCAACATTCATCATATGATTATACTTTTCGCTCTTCCGGAGTGTCAGTTGAAAAGAGATGAAGAGCAATATTCGTAGAAGGAGGAAGTTCTTTTGACCTGTTGCCATATTTCTTAGTTTAAATAATATTATCATTTAACCGATGCCAAAATTAGATAGATATAATTAATATATTAATTAAATAATAATATATAAACTTAAATTTATTTTAAGTAATATTATTTTAAATTCTAAACAAGTTTTAGTAAAATTAGAAGTTACAGCAGCTACAGGTAATGATTTATATTAAACCGATGAAACTTAGTAAATGAATTTGACAACCTTGATTATATTTTGTCTGCATTCCTAAAATATTTTTCGTAGCCGACAGACAAGCTATAGACATATCAATTATCTCTGACTGCAATAAAAATTCTCGAAATTGGTCCTTTATGGCCATGAAAACAGAGGTGAGAACAGTTCAGGTCCGCACTAAGACATCCGCCAATAGAACATCATGAATACTTATATATTATTCCGGTCCAGTAGAAATACGTCAACCTAGGTCAACCTACCCCAATAGTATCATAAAATGTTAATTTCGAGGGTTTTTACTGCATTCAGAAGCAGTCGAGTTTTAAGTCATTTTCTTATATTCTTATATCTTGAAAAATACTATTTAATTTTTAGGGCGCCTATAAGTAAAGCTGTTAATAAATATTTAAAACAATAAGTCATCTTGATCGTTTTTATACAACAGTAAAAATTTTTTTGCATTGCAAGTTGTATTGCATCTTTAAAATAGGTGAATTTTCAGTTAACAATCATAAACCTTTGAAGACCATTTCGGTTTTCAAAGTTCAATGTGATGCAGGTCTTAAGCCATAAGTAAGTCGTGTAACACATACCTGAAATATCAATAATTTTATCAAAAATAATAAAAAGGATCCATATTTAAGACAATCATTTTTATAATATCTTTACCTGGTATTATTACTTATTATTATATTCGGTTTCATTTCTTTATTGGGTATTTAATTCAAGTCGTAAAACGCTTCCTACAAACATGTTTAGCGACATCTCCCAAGTTCGCTGCTTGACCTCATTCACTCGTCTCGTCTTTTGCTTTCGTTCTGATTTTTTTTACCAATACGATTTGCAATATACTCATCAACTTGACTAAAGAATTCATAATGAATGGTAAATGTTTGCATCGGATCATAAAATGAATTAAACAGAGGTGTATCAAGCATGAAAAGTTTATTATGGAGGACACATTATAACGGATCATTTTAAATTATTCTTTTAATTAGTTTATTGGGATAAAGTATCAATAAATTATATACAGGGTGGCACCTTTTCGATTAGGGTATTGAGAAAACTACAAGAGGTAGAGCGCGTTCTCGAGTTCGATTTTTGAAACAACTTGATTCGTCTCGAAAGTACAGGGTGTTTTTTAAATTTCGACAATTTTAACACACCTTTGTATTTCCGTTTTTACTAAAGCAAAATAAGTTAAAAGTAAGTTTGTGTAAAATTTTACGTAAAATCTAGTGGCGTTTTTTTTACTAATTAGATAGATTGGATAGTTTTAAAGTTATAATGCAAAGTTGACACATTATATATTGCGAATAAAGCCAACGTGTCCCGAACTTGCGGGATTTCAGATGTAAGAAGAAAGCTTAATTAGGCAATGACAAATTTTTTAAATTTGGTTTTTATGTTTGCTGAAAAATTAAAGCAGAAAAAAAGTTTTGTAAAACACTGACCATACGCAAACAGTGTGGTGCTGTGGTCTGTAAATTGCATTTTTTGATATTTTTGGAATTCTATTTAAAAAACACTTTAAAATAACATATAATCCACACAATAAGTTAATAACATTTAACTGGTTAGCGATTTTTCAGTTGTTTTGCGTTTTTCAATTATTTCTGAAATTGTAAAGACGTTAAAAAAACATTGTTTTTAAAGGGGTTTTTTTTAGGGGGGTATCCTAGTCTAGAAACCTAAATTTTGGGCGTTTTTTGAAGGTCGATAACTTTTTTGAATTTTTAAATATGGGAAAATGAAAAATTTCCATCTTTTCTTGCTTTTTGTCATAGAAGGATATATAAGGAAAATGTATGCCGACTTTTAAGAAAATTCGTAAATTAGAACTTCCGATTTTGTAACAAACAAAAAAGCTACAACTATTAAGATAATTTGAATTTTGAAAAATCCTTTAAAGGAGATACTTTTAAATATCTAAACTATAGAAATATTAAAAAAATCGAATTTTTCAAGCTTCAAAATTAGGATACCTCCTTAGTAAAATCAATGCTTTAAAGATGTATATTTCAGCTAAATCTTGTGTGTGGTTGTATGTGTGTGTTTTAAGAAGGAATTTTTCAAAAAGATGGACTTTAGTGTAAGATCATTGCACACCAATATATAGACCCGTTTATACACACTTTAAAAAAACTTTAACTTTAACTTTTATTTAAAAAGTTGGCCAACTTTTATATTCTTAAAGTTAAATTAAATAATTATGAAAATAAGCATGCATGAGCAATGTAACCAAATTTAAATTTCGCCTAGACCGAGCTGTTAACTTTAACCTTTAACCGGATTTAGGTAACGGACAATACGGATATCTTTATTAATTATTTTATTTATTAAATTAGAAAAAACAGGCACAAAAACGGTCAAAACCAACAAACAAAATTTAAATATAAGTTAAATCAGATTTAATGTTGTCCGCATAAACTACCCTAAATATTAAAAAAGTAAAACGGTTTTATGGGATTTGGCCAAGTTAAATTAATTGCTTTTTGTTAGTTGTGGGAACGGAATTTTTGTCATTATTACACATAAAAGGTATCCGTAACAGGATATATTTTATGTTTTCTTAAACATTACACAACATCTATGTTCTGAAAAATAATTTACATTTCACATAAAAAATGCGTAAAATATCCTGTTAATTGTGTTTGGATTGTGCACATGTTTCGGAATGTGTATGAGTTACTTGTTTATTTTTACAAAACTTGATACAAATCTCTACGTCTTGTCAAACCTACTTTTTACGTGGACACGGTGGGTTAATTGTCGTTTATAGATTTAAAATTTAAGGCTGCGTCCACACGCTTGGTACTTGCCGCAAACTTCAACCTTTACAAACGCTTGGGTTCAAGAATTCACTGTTTTTTTTTATTTTTTGCACAAAATTGTTGGTTATTAACTGATACTACCATAGAATATTTAAAATTATTGTGTAATATTGGATTTTATAGCATCTAATATAATATGGAAAGAAACCTTCTATTTAAATGGTCGATATTTTTGTGAGTTTTGTATTTGTACCAAAAATATTTGTAAATAAATAAAAACACGATGTTTAAAAATAAATTTCAAACATTGTATGATAGTTTTATGTACTTATCACCAATTTTGTGATAAAAGAAGGGCAAGATAGTGTAAATAAGTTTAATCTAATCCTAAGATTCTGCTTGCATTAAAAAGTGTTTTTATAACTGCTTTTTAGGCATATACTTTTCACTAATAACAACACGCCCTTGCAAGTGCGCTTGTAAAAAAAAATTATAATCCCAACGTTTTGTTCGCGATGTTGCAGTCTCCGTTTGGACTTATGGTATTTCATACAACCATTTATAAATGCCGTCGTCGCAGTTTTCATATACTTGTACTTCATATGGCTCGACTTGGGCGGCAGTGAAAGGCAACGACAACGAAACACCAAAGTGTTTAAGTTGGCAGTGACGGATGTAGACCTTGTGTACGCTATAAAATCTGGCTTTTATTGAACAACTAGCTTATTTTGTCTGCAGCACTTCTATGGTTACATTTTAACAAACAGAAACACAAATTTTCTTTCATTTGTTCTAGAAAATCAACACTCGATCAGATCCTTCCCAAGGGCTTGCAGGCTTAAACAACAAAGCCAAATGCTCTATCCACACGTTTTAATTTTTAATGCAAGCGTGTAAAACTGTTTTAATAATATATAAAAAATATTTGCATACTTAAAGGTTGTTTTGATTTTGTGCAAGCCACAAATCAAAATTATATAAAATATACCAAAAATATATAAAGTGTCAATAAAAGAAGATTAAATGCATGTATGACACCTTTAATATTTTTTGTAAAAATTAAAATTTTTGAAAATGTTTATTGTTACTTTTATTTATACTAAGCAAGTTTATGATTAGAACACATCCAAAATCATTAGGTTTTTCAAGTTAATTTAGAAGTATTTTTCTATGGGACTAAAACAGAAAATCAGTATCACCTACCCAACTATCAACAACTTTTTACCAAAAAGTTGTAACCTAATAATAGTAAAAATAAAAATGAATAAAACTGCTCGGAGCTACGCCACTGGCCCATATTATTGGGAAAAATGTATACCAGAAGTATTTACGTCAATATTTCAACTTAACCGAATTATCTTCAAATTAAAAAACCAGATTTTAATATAAAGGGAAAATTAATATCCTATTTTTTTTTAATATTGGGGCGGTTTTGAAGCTATGTTTATACAACATTTTTGTTTTATTTTGATCAAGAAATCTTCCATTTAGCCTTTAGTTTTCTGAAACTCTCTGTGTATATTTTTATTTCTTGTAGAAGCACCTATTTTATTACTATTCACATAATTTTACCTCTACTGTACATATAATAAGTATATTGGCTCTTTTTACTTTTAACTCAACATGCATTGATTTACTAGCAGGTGAGTAGGCTGGAGCCTGGGGCTGAAGATTTTAGAGGCGGAAAATTTGGGGCCATTTTTTCCTACGATTTACAGGAATTAAAAAGATTTATATTTATATATCTAAATGTTACTAGGTTCACAACAACAACTTAACATATAATATGTTTCTCTACTTAGACACATATTTTTTATAATTTGCAAGTGATACTTCCAGGATTAACACATTCTCATAGATGAACTCGTCTCTGAATTATAAATACGGCAGGAGGCCTACAACTCTCGTACTCCATTAAACCTGACGAAAAAAAGGCTTTTCGTAAAAGAACTGTGTCCCTATAACTTAGAAACTGACTTGGTTCAAAAATCAAGGAAGTTTAAAGGTGTAGGGAAGCATAATACTGTAGAACAAAATTGTCCAGGCGTGGAGGGCAGCGGGAATAGGGGGATTGTCCCCGCGGAGTTTGCGCAATGAATAGTAGGTCAGAGCCGGACTTCCCTAATTCTTTGTTACTATCTATAAAGTTGACATCATCAAATGTTAAATTCAAGAATTCACTGTTTTTTTTTTTATTTTTTGCACAAAATTGTTGGTTATTAACTGATACTACCATAGAATATTTAAAATTATTGTGAAATATTGGATTTTATATCATCTAATATAATATGGAAAGAAGCCTTCTATTTAAATGGTCGATATTTTTGTGAGTTTTGTATTTTTACCAAAAATCTTTGTAAATAAATAAAAACACGATTTTTAAAAATAAATTTCAAACGTTGTATGATAGTTTCATGTACTTATCACCAATTTTGTGAAAAAAGAAGGGCAAGATAGTGTAAATAAGTTTAATCTAATCCTAAGATTCTGCTTGCACATTAAAAAGTGAAAATTTTTATAACTGCTTTTTAGCCATATACTTTTCACTAATAACAAACATGCATGAGACAGAATAACAGTGGTTAAAAATGTTTAGTAACCTTTGGTACCTAGGTATCCATTGTAACAGTATCCGTTAAATATTATGTGTCTACAGTATATCGAGCTTAAAAAGTTGATAATGTAAGTTTAAGAAACCAAAAATCGAATTTCTTTTTAAACAAATACAGAAAAAGCAAAAAGGAACTTTAACATAAAATTGTACTTTCTCTTATTCAATTAGAGGGACCTGTATATATTAAAATTTGCCTGGTCTGCCCTGTAATTAATAATTTTGATCCTTTAAAAGGATGTACTAAATTATTAAATGAAATAAAAGTACCTAAATGTGGAAACATTGTGGAAATCATCTAAAAGATAGTTAAGATTGCCTTACTTTTTTCACTGCTATTTTCTATAAAATTTTCATTATTTTACTATTCATAATTAATATTTTCTTATTTCTTCGGTTACCTAACGTTACGTCTCATAAGAAGCACCTAATTTAAATATAAGAAATACTTAAGTACCTAAAGTAAAAAATGCCGGGTATGTTACCCTTGGATTTGCAAGACAAAACCATACAACCTCTAATCATTTTGTTACGATATTATAAGTAACAAACAATAAACACAAAATTATAGTCACAATTTAATAAACACTTATCACTAAAATAAGCAGGTTTTAATCAATCCAAAAAGCTTCTGCAATCACAAAATATAGCTACTCACACAAAGCAAAACAATCGAAACTAATACGGCGCAAAGGGCACAAACCACAACGAAAATGACGAATGATGAGACGACGACGACGGAAATAGTTTCATAGGCGCCGCGCGCGCCCTTGCACCAAAAACCTTAGACAACCTAAGATCAAAAACGGTACTACGGCTCTCATAAAAGTATAATGTGTTGCCTAACTATCCACTGATTTATTAGTGTGTAAGTAGGGAACACATTAAATTATTTCGTGAAATTTTGCTATTGCGCAGAATCGGAAGGGCCAGTTATTGACATACAGTCAGTTATTTTCATACTGGGCTGGACATTTTTTGATTGAATGGGCCATAGCATTGGGCTTCCATACACCTTTAAACTTCCTTATCAAAAATGCATACATTTCCAATTAGACCGTCTGATTAAAAGCATTTGGTTAAATCAGATTCTGGATCATTTGCAAAAACGGAATTTGCATACGTTTGTTGAAACTTATTTTTCAAAATGTTTCTTGTGCAATCTTAACTAAATCGTTGGGTTGTAAAAATTATCTAGAAACTGAACTACTTACGGAAAAAAAGGTGATTTAATTATGACAATACTGCACAAATCATATTTTACAATTTGGTTAATTAAAAAACTGTAATTAAGTATGATTGTGGATTAGGGTATCGAATTGTAAAAGTCGGTAAGGGCGGCAAAATTTGAATAGCCTACTGGCCGCAAATGATAAATTCGCCACTACTCACAACCTTTTTTTAGTTACTAGGAACAAAATAAGTGTGCCGATTTAAGCGTAGTTCATAAGCTTGCGAAATGCGATTTACGAATTACGAATTCGCAAAATTTTTACGCCGGTTTTTTTGGTATTTCATAGCGCTGCGACTGCGAATTTTTTAGGGATTTAGTGCTGGAACTGTTGGCAAGATGCAAGATGGAAGTATTGACGCTCTGTATTGACGTTTTAATTAATTTCCCTTCTTTAAAATTTTTTTGTGTTATTTATAATTAATTTTTTTTAACAATATTGTATCTTATGCTAGGTTTTTCTCTGTGTATTGTTTTAATAAACATTTATAATGCTTTGGTCGTCAGTGAATAATAAGGATCAAGTTGAAAATTTTTACTGGTGAAGAAGGGCTATTGCATTTACTGACCTTCATAATTGCATCTTATAAGGTGGATTTATTAAAACAAACAACAACAAAAAATAGAATATACTTTATTCTTATAAAGTCTTTATACAGGCAAATAACATAAAATAAAAATAAGAAATTACATTAAAGATCAAAACGTATTTTAACCTTTGAGTATATACTTATAGAGGAAGCCTTGCTACTAGGCAGCAAGCGAGAGCGACAGAAGAATTACAATATAACCTTTCCCTCTCGCTTCTACGTGCTCATTGTTCGGTGAGAAGGGTATATATCCCACTCGTCGTGCTGATTCGTCAGCCAGTCCTTCTCGACCAATAAGCACGTTGGGGCGAGAGAGAAAGATTATATTTTGATTCATCTTTCTCTCTAGCACGCGTTTTGGCACTGTCTTAACGGTGAGGCTGAATCAGTAGGAATATGCTGGAAACTTTAAACTTTTTATTTTATTTTAACTTGAAATCACAACTGCATATGTGCTATTCAAACATATGAGAGAATGACAGGTTGTCATGAAATAAAGGATCGCTTTAATCCTATAAGATTATGATTTTATCGAAAAAAAAAACACCCTAGTTTTCTTTATTTTAAAACTTTAAAAGCACACAACGATCCCCGCTTTATTCCTCGTTTCGTCAATGCCGCCCAAGCATAAAAACATACAGAATTTGCATTGCAAATTTTACAGCACCTTTTAGACAACGCTCTCATAAGAAGCGGTGTTTTGATGGGAGTGGGCCAAGGCCGTAGTTATATATATATATATATATATATATATATATATATATATATATATATATATATATATATATATATATATATATATATATATATATATATATATATATATATATATATATATATATATATATATATATATATATATATATATATATATATATATATATATAAATTACATGGCACCAGAATTGAACCGTAGTAACTTAATCTTTGAGCAACGCCAAAATCAAACGAGTATCTATATCAAAACGCATGCTCGTGGTCTTCAATTTTTGCGGAATTCGCAAAATCTTAAATTAAAGTCAAATTTCCCGCTTCTCACATTTCAAATATTACGAATCGCAAAAAAAGTGACATAAACCTCTTGGAAAACTGACATATTTTAGGTCGACCAATAAGAATCCGTCAATTTTCCCGCCCCCTAGATTTTAAATATTGCGAATCGAAAAAACTTAAGAATAGAGAGCTCCTACAATTGACACATTTGAAATCGACCAATCAGAACAAGTTTCGCAATTCGCAAATCGCATTTCGCAAGCATATGAACTACGCTTTACCTAGTTTAAAACATAGCGCAGTTAATAAAATTTCTGACAGCAAGCCACCAGTGCCATCTCTCAAAAAGTGATGCATAGAACCTAAATAACCAAAATTTCAACAAAAGTAATCTTTATTCTGTTTTTTGTATGAAAAAAACTGTGAAATATAGCCATTTTTGCTTTTAGAGTTAATAATTTTAATTTAATTGTAATCTATTCGCGATACTGTTAATAAAACTTCTGTAACAAATCGAAAAACAAAAAAAAATTTTTTGTTAATCGGTATTTATGTATTTTTGGCAAAGGAAAATAAAAAAACGCTTAAATTGACAATACTTTTGGGAAAACGATTTCTTATAAGAAGTAAACCGTGCTAAGGTCCCCCATTTGTGTTTTTTTTTAATCAGAGTTTAAACACTTTGTAGTAATATTTTGGACAATTTAGCGGATTAACTGTATTTATTCGATTTGAATGAGTAAATGGAAATGTATATAAAAAATATAATTTTATATTTCGTTTATTATCTT
>JAHBCN010009473.1:0-34908 GCA_019359885.1 Listronotus oregonensis
TTATCTTCTATAATATTTCTAATGGCAGCGTGACAATTAACATTATTTTTAATATAATAAGTTAAAATAATTTGTTTTTTTTTTCTTTCTGAGTACGTCACTTTTACTTACTTAACAAGAAAACTCAAACAATATTGACGTTATGTCACTACAGTTATTTATTTTTAACAAACATTTTGCTATGCTAAATTAATTAATTAATTTTTTTCGAGCGCTTAAAATGAAAAAATTTCAGGAGGGAGACTTTTATAGGGGATCGCCCTGTACGTACATGGCTGGATTTTAAGGTTAGAAATTTTAGTTTTTGTATTTTATCCTAATTTGTTTTGCAATATGGAGTAAATAATAAAATCAAAAGTAATGAAAAATTTGTAAAAAAAGTATTTGCAAGTTGCAAGCCGAAAAATATGTTTTGCGTCAAAATTTTATCTGATCAAAATAGGCTTACTTACGTTTTTGTGGCATAAACGACTGTGGATTAAAAATTGTGACTAAAGTGTGCGGATCAGACGAAACATACATCTGAGTAACCTTAAAAACATAAATGTAGCCTCTTATTTATAAAACAGTTCAATTTAGAAAACCGAAGTCTTAAAAAACATAATTAAGTTAAAAGATGATCAAAGTGTATTTTTTAGCTTATACAAGTAACATTTTATCAGTTTTTCAGCTTCTGTATCTACTCTGTAATAACATTAAACGGTAATTCCTTTCACCCAGCCGATCGGTGTCTCTTTCAATAAAGGCCGACGCGTGAATTTCACAAATATTCCCAGCCACGTCGCTTTTCGACGAGCAAAATCGATTTTTGTCTTGTGCTGTTTTCTGTCTCTTTGGGTCTTTAAGTCTCTGAAAAATGTGGGTTTCAAGTCATTTGACCTCAAGAAAGGCTGAGAGTGCTTTTAGATTTTATTTGTTTTTGCTTTTTAATAACACCTTAAGAAAATACATAAATAATTCATTTTATTTAGGATTTAGGTAATGATGAAAAATAAGAAAGATTTATGATAAAATAATAACGAGAATATTTTTTTTGCATATAATAGCATAAGAGAAAAAAATTTGTCGGAAAAATATTTCGATTGTGTGAATGTTTGTTTCCTGGCAATTTCGTAAACGACATTTACAACAAAACCACGAGCAGTCAGGCAAGTGGTTTTGTAAAAAATGTCATAAACGAAATTGCCATAAAAGCAACAATCTTAAATAAAACAAAGGAAATATTTTGCTACAAAATTTTTTTCGAAGATATTCACAAGCATTTCAGAAAACGAGCCAAATTTTAGCTAAAAACACAGTGTTTATTGTCAGATTTATTAGACTGACAATAGGTTTTATCTTTAACCTAACAACATGTTGTTTTGTCCAGGTAAGTACAGGTAAGAGTTTTGCCAGTAGAAAACAGGTCGTTGCTACGACATTTTGACAGCGTAAAACACTCTAGTGAAATAGTCTGCAATTTTTTTTAATGGAGCGTTATTTTTACTTTGCTGTTAGTCCAGCATACCGGGTAGCTACGAACAGTAACGTATAGAAGGGGAAGTCAGGGTTCAAACACTGACCTTTACACAGACCCGCAAAGGCTATTAGTGGTGCGACATAAAAGTTAAGGTACATTTACAAAAAAGTAGATTTATGCGCTTTGTTTACTCACTTCTAGTTGGCAATTTCTGTAATTTATTGTTATTAGGCCAGGCTTAACAGTTTTAGTCCAAGTACAGCCCCCCTGACAAGTTGATTACCATACATAACTCGTGAGGAACTTCGTTTCGACGATCTACCCACTTTTCCTTGACTTTCGATTCCTCCCTTTTGCTCGAAAGCCCTATATTAGGATTTCCCAAGGTTCTAAAAAGTCACGACGACAACTTTTTTTAGCTAAAGTTACGGGAAATTTTGTTGAAATGTGAATTTAAACTTGTCCGACAAAAATTTGTCCGACTTTTTTATGTCTACCGCTTAAACATGCCCAAATGACAAGGGGATTAAAAAACCATTACCAATAGGTAATTTTTGGTAAAATTAACTGTAAATAATTTATAAAATACCATTTTATGTTTGTCCGACAAATTTCAAGCCGCATTTTTTCAGTCCGACAGCTGGAAATTGGAAAATTTTTACGGGGTATAAAAAATCGTTGACCACAAACCTAATTTTACTTTTTTCTTTTAAATTTATTGAGAAAATAGTGATACACCTGTCCGACAATTTAGTGTCCGCATATTATTAAAAAATCATTAAATACGTTGTAAGGGCCATCTGTTAAATTACGTCACATATTAAGGGGGGGGTTAGAGGATTGTGACATTGTGTGCAAGGGGTATGGGAGGGTTATCAGCTTTATGACTCACGTGTAAAAATCTATATTTTTCTTACTCTTTCTTTTACTTATAAGGTTTAAGTAGGTTTTATTCGTTGGTGAGCTCACGCCTGCTGCTCTGCCATTCCGCGCGGGCCCTTGCCCGTAATATGAAGGGGAAAAGATAACCATCTCCAATGAATTTTTAGTCCGGTGTAGAACTGTTTTGATTATTTTTAGACGTAAATTTCAAACATGTGAGTTGGGGGAAGAGGTCTTAAAAGACTTGTGACAGGGGGGGGGGAAAAATAAAACTGAACGATTATTTATGGATGGCCCCTAATGAAATTTAATATACAAAATTTTAAATTTTCAATATTTTAACATTTAAGAATTTTAATTTTTTAAAAAACTTCAGGTGTTAACGTTATTAAACACAACTTTAAAATTTTACAAAAAATTTTTTTTAAAAGGGAAAAACATTAGTAACGATAAAATGCATATTAAAAAACGCTCTTTTAAACTGCTCTATTTTTATTTTATATATTTATTAAAAAACTGTACAAATTAAAGGACATCATTAAAAAACCTACTAAAATTATCGCGGATACCCATGAAAAAAAAATGGGGGTTAAAAGTAAACATTATCACAGTTTGGTGACAATAATTTTTCTTTCTTGAATAATTATTCTTCGCTTATTAGGTTAATTTGATTTCAAATGCCTCCTCCAAGACAGTTATTGTTAGCTGAAAAGGCCGAATTAGTTTTAATATGTAGAGATAACTATAAATCAGTATAAATAAAATACTTTATTGGCAATTATAAAATATGTACAAAAGTTTTACGAAATTTTTTTTATCTTGTTTTGTCGGACTAACGATTTGCGGATATATTTTTGTCGGACAATATATTTTTTCCTTTAAAAAATACTTTTCTTTCGTGTGTTATTTTTGTCCGACATGTGGTAAACGATTTTTTATACCCCGTCAAAATTACAATTTCCAGCTGTCGGACTGAAAAAATGCGGCTTGAAATTTGTCGGACAACCATAGGATATTATTTTATAATAATTAAAAATTACCTATGTGGTGATCGGTTTTTAATACCCTGTCATTTGGGCATGTTTCGAGCGGTAGACATGAAAAAGTCGGACAAATTTTTGTCGGATAAGTTTAAATTCACATTTTAAACAAAATTTCCAGTAACTTAAGCTAAAACAAAAAGTTGTGGTCGTGACTTTTCAGAACCTTGGGAAATCGCCATAATATAGGGCTTTTTTGAGCGGGAAAGCGGAGGAATCGAGAAAAGTCGCAGAGGAAAAGTGTGGTAGACTCGTCGAAACGAAGTTCCTCACGAATTATAAAGTATGTGGTAATCAACTTGCCAGGGGGGGCCTGTACTGTGGACTATTTATATTGTTTTAAAATTATGGTTTAGTGGCCCAAAAATATGCTAAGACAATTGACTTTGTTTTGCGGATAAAAACACCTATTTTCATTTTTTATTAAATTTTTAAATTCTGCATCGAAGTTTAACCATATTTTATGAACTATATCCTATGCCTAAAGTCAACACTTATTAAGCAAAATATTTAATTGTGTGTAGAGAATGGGAAGAAAAATTTCTGGCCTAACTCATAGAGGGCGCGAGTTGCCTTCATATGACCTCATATTAAAATAGCCTCATGCTTTGCTAGTTTATTTTCAAAGTTTGGAAAAAGAGTTAATAAATGGTTTATTTTTTATAGCTGTTTAAGGGTATAAAGTTTTACATCACACCGTTAAAACTTGGGTTGCTGACTATAAAGGTGACCACACAAGCACTGAAGATGCCCCGAAATTGTGCAGAAAGTTTAAAAAATCGTTTTGAATACTTGTCGGCTATAGTTGGATGAAATATTTAAAGCTGTGGGCATATCGAAAGAGCGAACTTACCGTCTTTCAACTGAAGTTTTAGAGATGAAAAAACTATCCGCTCGATCTAAGCCGCTATTGCTTACTCCAAAGCAAAAAGTTATCGCATGACCATCTCAAAACGGTGTTTAATACTGGTTAAACTTGGATTTACCACTATACATCGAAGACAAAACAACAATCAAGACAGTGGACAGCGAGGGGCGACCCGATTCCAAAGCAGACAAAGGTAATTTGATAAAGAAAAAACTATAAATACTAAGTATTACGCCAACTTTTTCGACCAGTTGAACCAAAATATTCCCGAGAAACGTCCCGATATGGCATAAAAAAATCTTTTCCACCAGGTCAAAGCATCTTGCTACAAATCGCTGATTGTCATGGCAAAAATTTATCAGTCAGACTTCGAGCTGGTCTTTATGTACCTTATTCACCAGATTTGGCTTCATCGAATTTATATTTGTTTTTGAATTTAAAAAAAAAACTCACTGGTAAAAATTTTGTCTCGGACTTAGACATGATCTGACCCATATTTTGCTTTATTCTTACTTAAGCTGGAAACCTTTTATCTCATCCTCTTTTATTGATTGTTTAATTCTGGTATTTCTGATTGTTGCCTTGTCAGTGCCTAGTCATGCTTCAAATAAGTAATTATTGTCAAGTGCAGTGAAATAATTCCGCGTTTAACTGAGAAACAACGAATCGAGATTATGGTTATGGTAAAAGATGGCAACAGGACTTTATCAGAAGGTAAAGTGTACAAATTGTTTAATGACAAGTGCCCAGAAAGGCCTATTACACGATCCCTAATCAGTAAGATAAAAAAAAATTAGAAAATTAGGTCACATAAGAGACAGTTACAAAACCTTTCCACTTCAGAAGACACACAATAAATATTTTGCTAGATTTATAAGAAAATTTTCATTAGGAGAGAGTAAGAAATTACCTTAACAATATTTTTCCAAATAGATGGATCATAAAGAGAGGCGTTATTGAGTGACCAGCTAGGTATCCAGACCTAACTCCGCTAATTTATATTTAGGATTAATTTATGAAATCTAAGGTCTGCTTCAGTAAACTAAAAAATATTGAAGAATTAAAGCTAAATACAACAAAAGCAGCCACCGACATTTTATTTAATAGTTTTTTGTTCTGTTGTTCAATAAAGGACATGGCACACTTCTTATGGATTTGAGTCACCGACAGATTTTTTTGAAATTTTAGTATTTTATTCTGGAAGTCCAAATAAGCATTTTCTTTCATTGCGCCAACCTTGTAGCTATACAGGGTGATACCATAAAATAAAGCCAAAAATTCTTTAAAATAATTATTTTATTTATTACAAAATACTGTTTGTTACCCTAGACTGATAAAATTAGGCATTTTTTATATTAAAAGAATATATATTTCATACCAAGTACTTTTTTATCGTGTACAAGGTTTTTATCTGTCTTATCCTACAGGATGCACGATTTATTAATGAACCAACAAATATACAGTCTAGTCGGACTGAATATAATGTATTATGTCAGTTATTATTTTAACCTATAAGAATTTCGTAACTTGGCAGTAACTCATTCATACATACAGTGTGTCCCTCCCAACAGTCATTTTTAGATACCGGGTGAACCAAAATTATATGGCGGTTTTATTTATATTTTTTTCCAGTCATACTGAAACTGCTGTTGTAAAAAGATTTTTTTCACCGATCTACACTATAAACATACTGGTTGATGTAAACAGATGTTTCGAAAAGTGACTTGGTATTACGTAAAATGTCGCAATTTAATACAAACCTGAAAAATTATCAATTTATATATAAATAATATAATAATATAATAATTATAATATAATAATTATATAAATTATATCTTAAAGTAAAAATACAGATTACGGATTTTAAGGTAATCCTTAATCATTTCAAAACAAAAATAAACACTATGGTAAACTTTAAACAGTAACAAGTTAGATACTGTTTGTAGAGGGACATATTTTTATTAGTAACTCATAACAACAATGATTTATTAATTAGTATTATTCATTTAAATCAAACTAAAGCCATTGTTTAGCCTTTTTTAAAAACTCAATACTTAAATGTTTTTAAAAGTAAACTATACTATTTATAAGAAAAAGAGATAAAAAGATTATACTAGTCAAGAACTTGCGGCTCTTCAACTGCTCTATGTGCAGCGTCCAAAACAGTTGTAAGTAAAACAGTTGTTTGATATTTAACAACCTGTTGATACCTAGCATATCCCAGGTACCATATTATACTGGCAACATGGGCACATACGCTAAGCGTTCTGGCACCCACTTTGCATGTGCAATAGGTACCCGAAATAGGATCACCATTTTCTTGAAATGGAGAAAGCAAATATAAAATGAAAATACTATGCTTAATGGCTTGCGTAAACCTTAAAAATATCTTTGCTCCTATTAAGCCAGGTTCAAATTGTTGAACTTAAAAAATATATTCATAATTTGGTTTCCTTTCAGCGGTATCTTAAATATAAGCTAGAAAAAGCCTTACAGGTACCAAATGTATAACATATAGTCTATAGGCAAAACAGGAAATTCAATATTATTATTTTCCATATTTACCCATGCACCACCACCTCGACGTAAGTTAAAATAAAGTATACCCTTGTGCATTGAAAATGACTGCCTTTGTATTCTAAAATTGAGCCCTTTGCGCTTTAAGATATGTGTAGTTGGGGTATAAAATTGCACAATGCTGTTCGGGTTGGGGATTATATAACCAATTTGAAAAATTGTCTACATGTTTTTGGATGAATCTTTCCCTATTTCGAACTACTGCAAAGCAAACCTTTATTTTGCTTTATTGTGCAATATTCTACTTACCAACTTCCGTATGACTGGAAAAAATAAATAAAACCGCCATATAATTTTGGTTCACCCGGTATCTAAAAATGACTTTTTTGGAGGGACACGCTGTATGTATAAATGAGTTACTGCCAAGTTACGAAATTCCCATAGGTTATAATAATAACTGACATAATATATTATATTTAGGCCTACTGGACTGTATATTTGTTGGTTCATTAATAAATCGTGCACCCTGTAGGACATGACAGATAAAAACCCTGTACACGATAAAAAAATGTACCTTGTATGGAATATATATTCTTTTTATATAAAAAATGCCTAATTTTATCAGTCTAGAGTAGCATTAAGAATTTTTGGCTTTATTTTATGGTATCACCCTGTATAGCTACAAGGTTGGCGCAATGAAAGAAAATGCTTATTTGGACTTCCATAATAAAATACTAAAATTTCAAAAAAATCTGTTGGTGACTCAAATCCATAAGAAGTGTGCCATGTCCTTTCCAAAATAACAAACCCCCAAATTTAAAATGCGTTTATTTCAAACTACGCGTCTTCTCAAATTTTGAAAGAAATCAATCGTTTATTTCTTAATAACTGTTGAATTTATGTGGGTAGATGAAACATTGTTTAAATGCAATGCAGAATTTAGAAATGTAATAAAAAGTTGGTATTTTCATTTGAAAAAATGAAGTTAGTAATTGTCGTTTATTTTTGGGCCACCCTAAAAAAACCGCAACCAAAAATAAGGATCTGCGTTCAAAGCATTGTGTTCCAGCCCTTGCGAATTTTGCAGGCATTTCGTCAAGGTCACAGGTAAAATTTTCAATGCTGTCTTACTGATTTCAGACGATTGACCGAGATTGCCCTTTGAAGTGGTCTTTTTTACAGAGACATGACCGACTTCGGATGTTCTGATTTAACTTTTTTGCCGAGTTTTTTGCATGCCTACGGACTTTATAAAGATATTTTTCGTTGCGATCGTTTATTTATGACTATTTTTAATGTATACAAAATAAAGCATTAACAGTTTTCATTACTGCATAATTTTCTGTTATTTAACGATTTAAGAATAGGCAACTAAATATATACAAAGAATACCTGAAATTATTTCAAGGATGTTTCAGTAAAAAACAGAATTTCTTATGATCAAAGTGCCTGGCTAAATAAACTTTTTGATATTTTAAAGATTATGAACTGACTTCTATAAGCAAAAATCATTGGTAAAACCAGTACGCACTGAATGTATTTTGTATGAGTAAGTACCCTTTAAGGCATGCGCATCGTTAATTACTGAAAGTAGGATTGTAAGTACTATAAAACTTCTACACGGTAACTGTTACATATTGGTTTAATATTAACTCTAAAAAATATAGCTCTTCAAAAAATTACCTTAATTATTAACTGGCAGAGCCGTATTTAGGCGGTGGTAAGAGGGCGCCCGCCAAGGGCACAGCTACCTGGGGGGCGCAAAATCGGCTATGAAATTTTTTTATTCATCAGTTGTTAGTTCCGTATTTCACCGCTAGAGGGCGTAACTAAAAATTAAATCAGGAAAACGTATTTTTTTCCGAAAACCCATATATAAGCCTATATTTTTGTAATACTGTTAGAAAGCCTAGAAAATTCTCTATTATTTTGGATTAAGGCTCATTGGCGTACGACCGATAGTAGGGGTGGGGGAAGCTCTTGAAAGTGTAATCATTAAAATCGGTGTAAATTTTAAACCACTTATTCGATTTCAGCAAATTAAAATTTGTTTGCAAGATAATAAGGCTGTTTTAAATATCCGTTCTTCTTATCGCTCTACAGTTCCCAATAAAAGAGCTAGAGGGCGCAATTCGTAATAATTCCAGCTTTTTCATTTTACTGCAAAAATTTAATCGAACGGTATATTTTTGACATCATATTTAAAAAATATGATAAAATTTGCAAAAATATTGTGAAAACCCGACGATGATATCTCTGCTCATTTTAAACTTATAGCGAATTAAAGTTTTTTTTACGCGCAGAGTCAAAACTTATGTACCGCCATCTAACGTTCGGCCTTAGAATGTCTAATTAACGTATAGTAGGCGGCAAAAACAAAAGACATTTTCAAATAATATTTTTTGAAAAGTCAAGTATTAATTAGATGCTTTTAATTCTTGTCAATTTGGTATCTAAATATTTTTTGCGCGATTTTTTGGTAAAATGCCTCTTACAAATGATGAAGCTGTTGATATAATTGCGGTTTTCAATGCAATAGCTGAAAGACGGTATGCCATTCGGTATCCAGATCGCCGTCATTATGACAGAAGAGTATTTCCAGGCTTGGTACAGCGACTACGCGATACTGGGAGTTTTAGTCGGCCCAGATTTAGAAGGCATCGCAATACTGGAAGAACGCAAGAAAACATTATTAATGTGTTGGCCTACGTAGAATTTAATAAGCATATTAGAACTTGGGCGTTATCTTTAGATTTGGGAATATCTTGAACTACTGTTCGAAATATACTAAAAGACCACAAGTAAGTAATTGCATTAGCGCACCTTTTTAATACACATTTTTAATATAATTTACTCCTTGAATATAACAGGCATTTCTTTTTATTTTAAGGCTACACCCCTACCATATAATCCTACACCAAGCCTTAAACGAACATGATTTTGAGCGCAGAATTGATTTTTGTCAATGGATGCTAGCAATGATTCGCGAAAACGGGCATTTTTTGTCACAGATTCTGTGGAAGCTACTTTTAGTAGGGATGGTAGAGTTAACAGGCATAATATGCATTATTGGTCGGCTGAAAATCCCCACTGGATGCGAGAAGTCCAGCACCAAGGCCGCTGGAGTGTAAACGTGTGGTGTGGCATTATCGGAACGAAAATTATTGGTCCTTTTTTTGATGGCACTTAACCGGTAATATTTTTTGGATTTTTTAATAAATGCTTTGCCCATTTTAATGGAAGATTTGACATTGGAAGTGAGACGGACCATGTATTTCCAATTGGACGGGTGTCCAGCACATTTTTCCCGTTTCGTGCGGGATCATATTAATAATTATTTTCAAGGGCGCTGGATCGGAAGGGGAAGTCTATTTCCTTGGCCGGCCAGGTCACCCGATTTAACATGTCTCGACTTTTACTTATGGGTCGTTTAAAAGATATTGTGTACCAAACTTCACCCACAACTAGACATGATATGGAAAACAGAATCCGCGATGCCAGTAATCAATTATTAGCTGCTGAAATCGAAACAGCAGTTTTATCCACCCAAAGAAGATTGGAAGCTTGTTTGGAATGTGATGGAAAGCAGTTTGAACATCTATCGAGGCATTAGGAACCTAATATGTTTGGGTTTAAAATCGGTCCTTTTAGACCATCATTTAAATATAAAGAGAAATTCGTTAATAAATAATTATCCTAAGAAAATCACATAATCATCCTTTGATGCTGTGATCTATTAGTTTAAGTATTAATTTATTAATTATGACAACAGGATGTATCTTATTAACAGCTTGAGAAATCAACTATAATAATGTTAATTAGACATTCTAAGGCGGAACGCTAGATGGCGGTACATAATTTTTGACTCTGCGCGTAAAAAAAAACTTTAATTCGCTATAAGTTTAAAACGAGCAAAGATATCATCGTCGGGTTTTCACAATATCTTAGCCGCTTACCTCGCTTATATGCTCACCCTGAATAATTTCCGGGAAATAACCCCCAGAATCCTCGTTTTTGTTGGGGGGTATTCCATACTCCCCAAATCCTCTGGTGTGTGGGGGGAGCACAAATGTTAAGCCCCGCCAAGGGTGCGGGTATACCTAGATACGGCCTTGTTAACTGGTTTAAAAATACTTCTAAAAGTTAGAGTATATCTAAAGAAATTAACAATTACCCATTTTGTTGAACGAAATTAAAAACAAAAAAAAACCTTTTTTTGATGACAAACTTGCTAACATTCACTCTTAAGTTCATTAATCTTGATCATTTTGTTTGAAAAGCTGGAGCATGTAGTCCAAAACAATAAATGACAAACGTTGAGAAAAACAACAATGGCAAAACTTTGGCTTTTGTTTAGTCTGTTCCGTTTCACAGAAAAACCAATTTACAAATTTATATAAAATAAAGACAATGAATATTCTTATCGATAATGATATTATTGTTGGAATACTCATTTCACTTTTCAATTATACAGCTTGTTTTGAGTGGCTCTTTATTCAGTTGACAAAATTAATTTAAATAAATGATTTTGGTTTATTATTGCTGGTTTTACAAACTAAATATTAAATTAAATATAGGGCATTAAATTTTCGTTTAACTCCCTCCTACGTTTTTACGCAAATACGTATACTATGAAATGTACGTCGTGTTACAATAAGTCGTGTATCTAATTACATATACAGGGTGTTCGGAAACAACGTTAGGGAACTTAAGGTAGTAATTCTACATTAAAAAAATGCTAGTAAGTTATGTGAGAAAATGTCAAAATATCCACCATTACCAAGATACAGGGATGTAAAATATCATTTTTTGTTTAATTTTTTTGGCATATTTATTTTATTCTTTAACCGACTTACGGCGAGAGATCGCGTTGTTAATTTAGCAATGGACTTAGCAATTGTTAAAAAATAACAACGATTTAGAATGTTTAACAAAATGTCAGATTTTGACAGGTTGGCTACTAAAATTATTGAGTAACACTGACTTTTTGACGTTTTATTAAACATTCCAAATCGTTGTTAACTTTTAACTATTGCTAAGTCCATTGCTAAATTTAACAACGCGATCATCACTCGGCCGTAAGTTGTTATTTGGTATAACAACAAACCCTTAATAATGTTAATTTTAAGCAAGGCGACTTGATTGCGAGTAAACTTAAATTACGTATGTAACTGATTTCAAACGCATAAAAACTTTGAAGTCGATTTTCTGGCTGAACGGTAAGGATTTTCGACATTAATCAGGAGAACATTATTTTTTAAGTTTATAATTACCTCTAACATGTTATACTCTGTTTGAATATATTTGTTGAAATAGAAAAGTTATAAAGGAAATTAATGTTATGTTTCAGGTAAAGTGCCCTCTAGCGGAATAAAAATTAACGAATTTGTTCTTAAAATTGTAAAGTCAACCAAATTTGTTTCTTATACCAAATATTAACTTATTCGGTTAAATAATAAAATATATGTGCCAAAAAATTCAACAAAAAATGATATTTCACATCCCTGTATCTTGGTAATGGTGGAGATTTCGACATTTTCTCACATAAGTTACCAGAATTTTTTTAATGTAGAATTACTACCTTAAGTTTCCTGATGTGGTTTACGGACACCCTGTATAAAAGAAAACTGTGTGTTTGTATGTAAATCGTTTTCTTCATAACTACCCACCGCCACCCACTAATAGTTATGGTTGAAGGTAGCCCTAGGTCTGCACTTGCAAGTAAGGGAACTTGATCGTGATAGGTGGAAGTGGGTGGTTGTGGAGTTCTGAAAATTTCTGAAATGATCTAGAAAGTTCCAAAAATGTGTGCAACTGTTAAATTCGATCCAAAATAATCTAGAAAGTTTTAAAAAATGTTGGAATGATTTAAAAAGTTTCAAAATGTGTGCAATTGTTGTAATCGATCTAGAATGTTTTAGAATGCTTCTAAAATGATCTAGAAAATTCTAAAAATTTCTAGAATGATGTAGAAAGTTCAAAAATGTGTGCAACTGTTAAAATCGATCCAAAATAATCTAGAAAGTTTTAAAAAAATTTTTGGGAAAGATTTAAAAAGTTCCAAAACGTGTGCAATTGTTGTAATCGATCTAGAATGTTTTAGAATGCTTCTAAAATGATCTAGAAAATTCTAAAAATTTCTAGAATGATGTAGAAAGTTCAAAAATGTGTGCAACTGTTAAAATCGATCCAAAATAATCTAGAAAGTTTTAAAAAATTTTGGAATGATTTAAAAAGTTCAAAACGTGTGCAATTGTTGTAATCGATCTAGAATGTTTTAGAATGCTTCTAAAAATGCATTAGAAAATTCTAAAATTTCTAGAATGATGTAGAAAGTTCAAAAATGTGTGCAACTGTTAAAATCGATCCAAAATAATCTAGAAAGTTTTAAAAAATTTTGGAATGATTTTAAAAAGTTTCAAAAGTGTGCAATTGTTGTAATCGATCTAGAATGTTTTAGAATGCTTCTAAAATGATCTAGAAAATTCTAAAAATTTCTAGAATGATGTAGAAAGTTCAAAAATGTGTGCAACTGTTAAAATCGATCCAAAATAATCTAGAAAGTTTTAAAAAATTTTGGAATGATTTAAAAAGTTTCAAAATGTGCAATTGTTGTAATCGATCTAGAATGTTTTAGAATGCTTCTAAAATGATCTAGAAAATTCTAAAAATTTCTAGAATGATGTAGAAAGTTCAAAAATGTGTGCAACTGTTAAAATCGATCCAAAATAATCTAGAAAGTTTTAAAAATTTTGGAATGATTTAAAAAGTTTCAAAAGTGTGCAATTGTTGTAATCGATCTAGAATGTTTTAGAATGCTTCTAAAATGATCTAGAAAATTCTAAAAATTTCTAGAATGATGTAGAAAGTTCAAAAATGTGTGCAACTGTTAAAATCGATCCAAAATAATCTAGAAAGTTTTAAAAAATTTTGGAATGATTTAAAAAGTTTCAAAATGTGTGCAATTGTTGTAATCGATCTAGAATGTTTTAGAATGCTTCTAAAATGATCTAGAAAATTCTAAAAATTTCTAGAATGATGTAGAAAGTTCAAAAATGTGTGCAACTGTTAAAATCGATCCAAAATAATCTAGAAAGTTTTAAAAAATTTTGGAATGATTTAAAAAAGTTCAAAACATGTGCAATTGTTGTAATCGATCTAGAATGTTTTAGAATGCTTCTAAAATGATCTAGAAAATTCTAAAAATTTCTAGAATGATGTAGAAAGTTCAAAAATGTGTGCAACTGTTTAAAATAGATCCAAAATAATCTAGAAAGTTTTAAAAAATTTTGGAATGATTTAAAAGTTTCAAAACGTGTGCAATTGTTGTAATCGATCTAGAATGTTTTAGAATGCTTCTAAAATGATCTAGAAAATTCTAAAATTTCTAGAATGATGTAGAAAGTTCAAAATGTGTGCAACTGTTAAAATCGATCCAAAATAATCTAGAAAGTTTTAAAAAATTTTGGAATGATTTAAAAAGTTTCAAAATGTGTGCAATTGTTGTAATCAATCTAGAATGTTTTAGAATGCTTCTAAAATGATCTAGAAAATTCTAAAAATTTCTAGAATGATGTAGAAAGTTCAAAAATGTGTGCAACTGTTAAAATCAATCCAAAATAATCTAGAAAGTTTTAAAAAATTTTGGAATGATTTAAAAAGTTTCAAAATGTGTGCAATTGTTGTAATCGATCTAGAATGTTTTAGAATGCTTCTAAAATGATCTAGAAAATTCTAAAAATTTCTAGAATGATGTAGAAAGTTCAAAAATGTGTGCAACTGTTAAAATCGATCCAAAATAATCTAGAAAGTTTTAAAAAATTTTGGAATGATTTAAAAAGTTTCAAAATGTGTGTCAATAAATCTCAATTTTGTTCACTTCCGTTTATTTTTTTTTAATTAAGTTTTGTTTTGATTTTAGGATTTTTAATGAATTTTTTGTACAATTTTTTTAAAGATTTTTTATTTAAAATAAAAAGTTTTAAATATGTTTTTTCAATATTTCCATTAGTTTTTTTCGAAATCATAAATTATTTCACATAAAACTTAAAAGCGGTCCTTTGTAATACGTTTGACCTAATAATTTCAACAATGTTTTTAAACTGCATGAAAAAAAATGCTGGAGGGACATCCATGGTACCATAATTGCACCATTTATCTGCTTGACATATATTTCAGTGGTAAGAGTTTTCTTTTAATTACATCGATAAAGAAGAATGTTATTTATCGTCGTTCTGTGAATGGTATACACTCAATCTGAAAACTAATCTACATATTTTTTTCTTTTTATTTTTATGATCCTAGTCAGGACCTTAGAACAAAGTTATAAAATAATTGTATTGTTATTGGATCTAGACCCCTTTTCAACTCATTCAGACTTCTTGAAATAAAAAAGTTAAAATTACATTAAAACATTTCGTTACATAGATACATGTTAAGCTAAAAATAGCGTGGTAAAAAATATATTTAAGCCATATAATCTCTACCTGTAGCTTTCTATGGAGCAACACAAAAATTCTTATGCATTTCTTTCTATGGGGTGTTAAATAAGTATGTACAGGGATTTCCCGTATAATTGCGCACCCCTTTAAAATATTTATTTTTATAGATAGAAAAAAATAGTTTATATGAAAGTTGCAGGATTTTTCATAAAGATTTTTATGGTGTAAGATAGAAAAACAAATGATGATCGGAAAATTAACAAATCACTATCAACTTCGTTATTTTAAATGGAACACCCTGTATATGATTGAAAATTCAAATTCTGCTAATCTTCCTCTTTTCAAATATATATAACTTATTATTTGGATAAAAGTTCAAGTTATTTGAATTTAAAATCTTTCTATAAATAGTTAGATGATAAACCCAAAATTTGGCAAAGATAAGTCGCGTTAGCCATGGTTCTCTTGAAACCAAACAAAAATATAAATATTTGACAAGTCAATTTTGGGTTGTATCCATGGCTAACTATGGCTTATAAGAACAGATTTTAAATTCAAATAACTTGCAATCTTTATCCGAACATAGATAAGTTATATATTTAATAGGAAGATTAGCAGAATTTGAATTTTCAATCATATACAGGGTGTTCCATTTAAAATAACGAATTTGATAGTGATTTGTTAATTTTCCTATCATCATTTGTTTTTCTATCTTACACCATGAAAATCTTCATGAATCCTGCAACTTTCATATAAACTATTTTTTTTTATCTATAAAAATAAAGATTTTAAAGGGGTGCGCAATTATACGGGAAAACTCTGTACAATAAATTTAACAGAAAATTTTAAGATTAGTTTTAAGACAAAAACTTTATATGCACATGGGTACGCAAATTCTTCATTTTTAAGTTACAGAGTATTAAACTTGGAAAAAGTGATTTTTCGTAAATATCTTAAATAGCGTCTACCCCATTTTTTTGTATCTTTTTTAGTTTTCGGAAAAAAGAAATAAAATCCACCTAATTGCATTACCATGGACCACACACAAAAATAAATTTCAAAAGAAACGTTTCCCCTTGTTCCTTGTGTGGGTCAGGAATATGCAATAAAAGTTTCAAAATTACATCCATACCTTAGAAGCTTCATAAGCCAAATTCCTCTTTTGAGCCAAAGTATTTCACTTCTTCCACCCTGTATACTCTGTATGTATTCCAAACAGGACCCTCTTTGTAAAATTGTTCTCATATTTGTTGCGTCTACTACCACTCTTAACATTCTTGATTCCATTTAAAAAAGAGCTGTTTGTCTTTTTATTGATCTCACCCTTATAGAAAAGGTTTCTGATTTTGCCCACCGACGGGCTGTAGGGGTTCTGTTGCCCTTCTATAGGTATTTTCAAGGCTTCCGTTATTATCCCTCCTCTGGTAGCTCCCAATAGAGCAACCCGTAGTGCAACTTTTATGCATCCTTCTACAGTTAAACTAGAGAGGCCCTGAACTTCCCGCTTTTTTTGTTTCTTTATCCCTAGAATGTCCAGACTATGAAACCTGCTTCCTGCTTAAGTTTTCCCTTTTTCTCCCAATCTCCAAATATTTAGGCCCCATGTGAACAAATTCCTTCTCATCACATTTAAGACACCCACAGTACGTTAGTATTTAGGCCTCAGCATTCTTGGACTGTCCAAAGATTTTTTTTTCGGAAACTAAGCAGGATACAGAAAATATTTAAGGGACAAGAAATCTCTATTTTTATTTGCTCAATTCAGAGAAAATATAAAAATTGCACAAAAGTCAGTGGCATACATTTTTCTTAAAAATATTCGTTTTGGCGCCGCTCGAGACGCCAATGGACTTAACAAACTTAGTTAAATTAGAGCCAAATAAGACCGCCAAATCACAACATAATTGGGTAAAGGATATTTAAAATTTTTACGAAAAAAAAATTTATGAACTTTTTGTCTTAAATATATAAATTATTGTACTTACTTAAAGTCCATTGCCCACGAAAATGGGACCCAATTTGGGGTTCGGGGCATAATGTTTTTCTCAAAAACAGTATAAGTTATCGATAACTTTCAAAAACTATATGAAAGCCAACACTTAAATCTAGGCTTCTGCTGTAATAGTTTTTTAAATTTGGATTTAGTTTTTAATATTTCCTTGAGTGAAAGTCACCCTAAAATCGGTTATGTTTAGATACTATTTTCTCTTAACCCGACTTATATTTTAAAAATCCGTTACAGCAGAGGCATAGATTATTTCCTTACCTTTAAAATGATGTATAATTTATGTCATTTAAGTGAAAAATAGTTACCAAAAAACGTTATCTCCTGTAGGCTTGCAATCGGAAACAACATCGCATCCATACACCGAATTTGGAAGAACCTAAATAAAATTTAAAATTTTTAATGCGGCTATACGAAAATTGTGGTATTGGGAGTTTGTTAGTCTTCGCTTACCGTCTCCGCGTCCTTTCGCCCGACCCCTAAGGTGTAGCGTAAATGCACCTTAATTAACACCCTCCATATCATCTAAAGAGCCCCGAACTGCGTAATGTGAGTAACCTCCAAATCTTTAAGTTTCACATTAATAAACTGCCTCTTGCACCCATGGTATGTAAGCACTGATGCCTTAAGCGTTCATGGGATATTCCAAGATAAAAATAAATAACATTTTATTTTCTTTAGCAAGATTCACTAAGTTCAAATTAAAGTCGCTCGAATTTTATTGTTAAGGGCTGAAAATGACAGGTGCAACTATAAGTCAAATAAGTTTTAAAACAACACACCGGGGAGCCTGCAAAGTAGTAGTTTATTTTTATTTATACAGCAATTTCAGTGAAAAATGTGTAAAATTTTTGAACAGAACCACTATTTATCTGTTTCAAGGCCCAATGTTTAGATTTATAAAATATAACAAAACTTTCTTTTGCCCAACAGTTTATTACATTAAATTTATATAAAATATTTTATTTGGTTTTTGGTATTTTTACACAATATTTTTAAACTAACCTTAACTAACGTACCGCGGGTGTCTTAGGTGGGGTAAGAGGGAGTTTATTTACACAAGACCTAAATATTTGGAAATTTGGAGGAAGAATAACTCTGCGGGTAGCAGATTCCAGTCTGTACACTCGGGAAAATTTGCGGAACGAAGAAAGGGAGAGTTCGGAGCCTCTTAAGTTGTAAATGCATAAAAGTGGCACTACGTGTTGCTCTGTTAGGAGCTGTGAGAGAAATTATACTTGCCAACTCCTCGAAGCAGAAGCCCTGAAAATACTTATAAAAATGCAACATATCCCCTTCGGTGGGTAAGAGAACGAAGCTTTTATTAATAAGACGAACAGCTCTTTTTTTGAATAAAATCAAAAATGATAAAAGTTGAAGGAAATGCCATTCCCCAAACATGAGAACAATATTCTAAAGATGGTCTGATTTGGAATACATACAGACTACAAAGATTAGACGGAAAGAAACTTTCTGGCTCGAAAGAGGAATTTAAGCTTTTCTGAAGCATCTGAGGCTATAAATGTAATGTGTTTGTGCTAGTTAAGGTTATTCTTAGAGCGTTAAACTGGACAAGATTTTGGAAGCCCAAAACAAGATTAGTTTAAGGTCTTGTTAAAAAGATATTTGCAATGACCTGCGCGTGTTTTTCAAATTAGGCCTATAGGTTGGCTTAAGAAATTTAATATTGGAGTGGAGGATACTATTGTCAACAAAACTAATAATAGGACTGATTGTGAAAGAGGGATCGTTGATGTGAAGAAGAAACATAGGATGACGTTACGATATTATAAGTAACAAACAATAAACACAAAATTATAGTTACAATTTATTAAACACTAACCACTAAAATAAGAATGTTTTTATTTATCCAAAAAACTTCTGCAACCACAAAATAAAATCACACAAGGCAAAATAATCGAAATTAATACGGCGCGGCTCGTATGAAACAATACGCGTGCGCCGTCGCACACGAAAACGGGACTCCGGCACTGTGGAAAGTATAATATGTTGCCTACCCACACACCGATTTATCAGTCTGTATGTGGGCAACACATTACAAAATTTGCTGGAATTTTGTTACCGCGCAGTAAATGACAGTATACATCTCACTAACTTTATCCATTTTGCTTCAAAATACTTAAGAAAATTTTTTTTTTGGTTAAATTTCAAACGTGTTTAATGGAGACATACAATACGCTTTTTACTTGCTGTCGCTACATTATTGAGTAGAGTTATGAACTTAAAAAAAATATTTTTGACCTTTAAAATTACACACTCAGATCTTTTTGGACCATTTAGTTTTAAATAAATAGATAAACAAAAGAGGCTTCAAATAAAAAAAAATTATAATATTGAATAATATTGTTTAAGTTATAGGCTTTAAGGGGATTAATGTAAAAAAAAGCCCAACTAAAAACCACGACAACCGAATAAAACTAAACTTGGTTTAATATTTAGTCAAGATTAGGTCTCATTTTGCCAGACTTTGTAAGTCATGGTAATTTGTTAACATAGTAGGATCAAATTTAAAAAAAAAATAATAAAAGAACGCGATAATAAAGGTAATTTGTAAAAGTTATAATTTTTGGAAAATATCATTTTAACTGATGTCATTTTTGACAAATGCCATTATGAAAAATGACATTTTAACCATTTTCACAGTTGCCATTTCTGATTGATGTCTTTTTTAACATATTATTTTGAAAGATGTAATTTTTTGACAGATCAAATTTAAACAGATATTGTTTTGACAGATGTCACTTGGATTTATGCCATTTTGACAGTTGTAAGATTCGATTTTGTATTATCATTTCTTTATAAACTTGGTGATTATGGTTTACACCAGGGGTCCAAACTACGGCCCGAGGGCCACATCCGGCCCGCGGACAGATTTTGTCCGGCCCGCGTAGAGCTAGCATACTTGAAAACTCCTTTAGAAAACAAATATTTTTATAACAAATTAAATTTAGTTTACTGAAGTATTCTAATTTTATGTTGAATAATTATTAATATGACATCTGCATTGATATGGTCATGGGCTAACTCCGCTAACTCATAACATTCTTGTAGGCTTATTGTTATTGTTTTTGTGATAAGTTGGATAAAGAAACACAGAATTGTAATGAGTAAAGACATGTATAATATGCAGAAAATTTTACTTCAGTATATAATAACTAACAAATTATTGAAATGAATCCAACTAACATTTTATACATTTTAAATAATCACATAACTTATAACAAACATAATGACATATGAAATACTAATGAGATTTATGTAATTGAGATTTTCCACTGACAATAGTTTGTAGTTGTGGACTAATTTTACTTGTACCAATTATTAAAAGAGATTTAAGATGCTCATCAGTTAATTTCGATCTGTAAACATTTTTGTGTACTTCATTTTGGAGAAGGTTTTCTCACACAAATAAGTAGTACCAAAAACAGAAAACGACCACGAGCAAATTTATGCAAATTATCAAATTGTGTCAGTGGAAGACTCTTATAAAATTCCAACAAAGATGAGTTTTGATATTTGTTCTTAATTATATCACTGCATTGTAGATCAATCATTTCCATTTGAAGTTCCGGGGCTAGGGTTTCAATGTCAGTATCAAAAGGATTCTGAAAAATCTTATTTTGATTCGCAATGGCATCAAAGTCCGAGAAACGAGTATCAAAATTTATCTTCAAAGCACTCAAAGTTTCGATTGCAAAATCGATAGGAAACTCAGTCTCAGTAGTGTGGCTGAATATTTCACATGTTTTAAAATGTGAAAAACATTTACTTCGTAGTTGTGATTGAAACAGTCTCAATTTCTTCCCGAATGATTTGATATTAGTGTATAAATCAGGAAGATGCTGGTTTTCTCCTTGCAATCCCAAATTCAGTTCGTTCACATGTTTTGTCAAATCAACATAGAATGCTAACTTCCAGCCATGCGTTGTTTTGTAATTCAGTAAGAGGGCGATGCTTTTCATTCAAAAAATTTCGATCACTGCTCGAAGTTCAAAAAGCGCTGAAGGACTTTCCCACAACTAAGCCAGCGTACGGCAGTATGATAAGGTAAGTCAGTTTCTCCAATCTCTTCAATAAATTGTCGGAATTGTCGGTGATTCAGCCCAAAAGATCTGATAAAATTAACAGTTGATATGACTGGTTTCAGAACGTCAGACATATCCAAACATTTTCCGCACAAAGACTGTTGATGAATGATACAATGTAAGACCAATGGTTTTGAACCACCGTCATTTTCTACAGCCTTTGACACAAGAGCGACCACTCCTTTATCTTTCCCACTCATGTTTTTGCCTCCATCAGTTGTAATACATTTCAAGTTTTTCCATCGAATGTTCTTTTGATTAATGGCCATTTCAACTCCTTTAAAAATATCTGTACCAGTAGTTGTGCCATGAATACCATACATATCAAGAAGTTCTTCGTGCACTTCATAGCTTTTATCTACTCCTCGAATATAAATCAACACCTGAGCAGTATCTGACACATCCGTTGACTCCTCCAAGGCCAAAGAAAACCACTCAAAATGTCCATTTTTGTCGAACAGTTGAGAGGATATATTTTCAGCGATGTTTTCTACCCTTCGAGCCACAGTGTTTGCTGACATACTGACAGTTTTTAATAAATTTACCTTTTCAGGGCACATTTCTTCGGCTACTGCAATTATGCATTCTTTGATCATTTCTCCATCGGTGAATGGTTTTCCACGTTTTGCAATTTCAAGAGCCACACGAAAGCTGGCACGAGTTGCAGCCTCTTGTTCAGTTTTGAGTTTTGTAAATGAAGATTGCTGCGATTTCAATCCGCGCTGCATAGCTTCGAATTTTTCTGTCCGCAAACTTCCTGTATATTTTGAGTAATTTTGAAAATGTTTTGTTTCATAATGACATTTAATGTTATATTCTTTGAGAACTGCTATGCTTTCATTGCAAATCAAACATAGCGCCTTGTTACTGGACTCAATTACGAAATACTGAATGTTCCACTGATCTTTGAATTTTCTGCATTCACTATCAATTTTTCGCTTCTTTCCATACTACTAATTCACACACAAAAGCAACAATTCAAATCAAAATACTGTTATAAAGATATCTTAAACTTAAACACGCACAAACACGTTTTAAGGAGGTATGCAATATTTTATTTAACAACAGTGTCATAGGAACTGACTTGTGGTTGCGCCACTAGCCTTCTTATATATTCCAATTACTGCCATCTAGAAGTGAGTGGAAGACACCAGAACTTTCTTGAACCAACGAGATTATTCTGTACGTGCTATTAGCGCCATCTGTTAGCGATAGAAGGTACTACCTATTTCCGCTTGTGTCCACCAGATGTCGTGTCACGTTACTCCTCATGGCTCGTACTCTACGACTAATCTAGAAATTACAGATAATGACAGGAAAATTAATAATATGCAGGGGTTGCCGTTTTGCGGGCTTTAGTCCGATTTGCAGCCTTTTTTTAAAAGTTGTGTACTTTTTCGAACTTTTTTTTCATCAGTGGACTATTTCACTTCTTACCACCGGCAACAATGATAATATGGTTTTGGCCCTCGGAACTTACTGGAGTGATCAGTATGGCCCTAAGGCTGGAAAGTTTGGAGACCCCTGGTTTACACAACACAAACAATAAAATAAAAATGACAATAGTGTGTTATGCCCGCCAAAACACATTTTTTTTAATGTTTTTAGTATATATTTCGGAAATTAAACGAATTAAATTAAAATATCATCACGAAAGTGTTCATTTCGTTTTAAAGAGTGCAAATGATTTTTAATTAAGCCAGCTATCCAGAAATATTTTGCTTAATTTACTTTATACAAAAGAATCTTTGTGAACAGAGTCCATAAATTTCCCTCATTAATTTTAAAGAGATCCTCATCAGAACGTGCTTTGTTTGACTATTAATATTTTTTCTTTACATACGTAGAATTGCTGACAGTTAAGTGGACTTGGAATAATTGGGGTACAAAAAAGCAGAGTGTTTTCTAAGTAATCTAAATTGTTTTAATGGGGAAAGTTTTAAAGGATTCAATACTGATTTTGACTATGCTGTTAATTTTTCTTAAAAATTAAGTTCTGAGGATATTAACGAAAAAGTAAAAATCGTTGATTTTAATTTTTGCTTGTTACTCATTTATTTTAATTTAAACATGTTTTTAGCCGTGACATTAACCGGACACTTTTTGGCAACTAACATATTGGTACAATTTGTTTTTCTACGATCGTCTTTTGTTTTTTAGTTACTAACAAAATTTTCGATTTTAATATTATTATTATTAGTGAACTAAGTTAGGCGGCTATAGCCGTTCAAACTTGTATTCTAATTGAGACTGTCATACATGTTTTTAAATGCGTTCACTGTCTCCGCACAAATACAACTCTTCGGTAAATTGTTCCACTTCCTGACTATTCTATTTGATAGAAAGTGTTGACGACAGAGCTTATAAAAACGCTCTTGTTTTAACTTGTATGTATGCCCTCTTAATCTGTCGTTTCTGTTTAACTGGAAAAAGTTTAAGCTGACAGAATAATGCCCATGCAATATTTTAAAGGTCTCTATAAGGTCTCCCGAGTTCGACGCTCTGACAAAGTTGTTAAGTTTAAAACTTTCATTCTTTCCTCTTAAGATAAATTACGGATAATTGGACACATTTTGGTGATTCTTCGTTGGGTTTGTTCCAAGGCATGTATATCCTTAACGAAATATGGGTTCCATACTGAGGCTCCGTATTCAAGTATTGGGCGTATATATGTCTTATAAATTCTTTCTAAAAATTCTGGCGAGATGTTCTTAAATGCCCTCTGTACCATGTATGAGATAGTGTTGGCTTTTTTTAACTATCTTTTCTATATGAAGCTCCCATTTAAGATCATTAGAGATCAGAATCCCTAAATCTTCTTGAGTGGATACTGTTTTTAAGGTGACTTCTCCAAGAGTGTACTCTAAACAAGGATTGTTAGAGCCTATATGCAATACTGAACACTTTCCTTTATTGAGTTGCAAAGACCATGTAGAACACCATTCTTCTATTGTTTTTAAGTCATTTACTAGTACATTGTAGTTTGTTATTGGGTTATTATACAACTTGGAGTCATCAGCATACATGGAGAGAGGAGATGTTATTCCTTTTACAAGATCACAAATAAAAACATTACAGGATTGGTCCCAGAACAGAACCCTGTGGCACTCCGCTAGTAACTCTGTATGGACAGGAAAGTTCTCCATTTATTCTGACACGACATATCCTGTCTGATAAAAAGTCCTGGATCCAATTAAGTAAATTTCCCCTTATACCAAAATGTTCCAATTTTTGAAGCAGCCTTTTGTGAGGTACTTGATCGAAAACTCTACTAAAATCTCAATAAATAATGTCAACTGGCTGGCTTTGATCTTGCAGTTTTGTCCAATCATTTACACATTTTAACATATTAGACACCGTTAATCTACCTGGTAAAAACCCATGTTGGTTGTCAGTTAAAACGCCATTGTTTAATAAAAAGGTGGTTAATTCATCAGCAACTAGTTTTTCCATTAACTTGCATGAAATGGATGTAAGACCTACTTGCCTATAATTCTTTGCTTCGAATTTATCGCCTTTTTTATAAATAGGAATCACTAAAGACTCTTTTCCATTCTTGGGGAATTCTTCCCTCATTAAGAGACGTTTGCATAAGCTTTTGTAACACATCCACGATGGAAGACACATTTTCAGAAACAGATGATGTATGTTGTCAGGCCCAGGACTACAATCTGCCTTTAGGTTGTTTATTGCTGTAATGATCTTTTCTTTGTTGATGGTTATGGATTTTAGTGAATTTTGAACTTGGTCTAACGGTTCTAAGATAGGAAAGCCATTTGTGGGTCCCGGCGAATATGTGCTCTCAAAATAATCTGCAAACAAATTTGCTACTTCTATAAGGATTGCTGTTAAGGTGTTGTTCCTGTTTCTGGATGGGGTAGAGACTTTCGAGCTTAATATGCTTTGATATACTTGTAAAATCGTTTGGTGCTTTTACTTTCTATAAGATTACGTTCATAATTTTCTTTGGCCTTTCGGATTTGATATAAGACAGTATTACAGGTGTTCCTATAAATTTGATAATCATCACTGCCATTGGATCTTCTTGTAAATATGCCAGCATTTTCTTTTCCTGTTTATTTGTTTCTGAAGCTCAGTAGTAATCCACGGTTTACTTTTTGAAATTTTCGCTTTGTATTCAGGAATAAATGAATCCAACATTTGCCAACTTCCCTTGAGAATTGCTTTCATAATTGATTTACTTCAGCAGAAGACCACAGTACATTTTCCAAGTGCCGAATATCATCATATTTGGCGTTTTTGAAATTTTTCTTCATTATTGATTTTGAATCTGTTGATTAAAGAACAATTGGGATGTGGCTATGATAACCAGGTGGTCACTAAGGCCAGGGGGCCAAAAGATATTTCAGAAACAAGGTCACATCGGAGGTAAACACCAGGTCATGTAGATGGTCTGTTATTGTTAAATCTAGTAGGTTGTTGGATTGGAATTAAGCGTTGATAAGAATGTGTTCATGAAAACATCTCCAGCAGATTTATTCTCTGAGTAAGGGGTTTTTTTTCCAATTTAATCCAGGATAATTAAAGTCACCAAAAATAAAGATTTTCCAAGTTTGAACTAATCTGTGTGATTGTGTTCAATGTGGTTCATGTTTCGCTTCTCAAATTTGGGGGTCGAAAATACATGCAATATTTAGGTGAAATCTCTTCTTGTACCCCAGCCTTGTTGATTCGATTGGGTCTAGATTCATCTTGTTATTAATTTTTACTATAGTTGGCATGCCTTCAACATCTTTTTTTACATAAATACAGGTCCCACCTCCTCTACCTGAAACCCTGTCACTTCTAAAATGGTTAAATTCTGGGTTACTCACTAAGTTGTCTGGTATTGAAGAAGATAACCAAGTTTCGGAAATTAATATCACTGTGGGTTTAATAGAGGATAACCAAAGTAACTCATTAAATTTTGAACAACGAGTCCAAGTTTGTATAAAGGAACTTTAGTTCTATAGCTTTTGGGTACTATTGTTTGTGCATTTGGAGGTCATTGTGAAGATCCGCAAGCTGGAAGTGGTGCCTGTATTGTGAACTTAGACTAAAAACTCTGTTTTTACACTTGAATAATGTATTTTGTCTGTATCTATTTAGTCTATTGATAAAAACTGGCTTTTTGGTCACGGGCTAGGAGTTTAAATAAACCAACCTTTTAAGTTTGGGCAGTCAAAAAAAAGCTTTACAATGTTGACTTTCATGATCTTCCCCACATTTATTAAAAATTAATGTTTTTACAAAACTTAAATGGCCAATATTACAACATTTATAACACATTGCTACATTGTTGTATTCCTGGAATTATACAGTCGGTAGGTCAAATCCAATTTTCTCCCCTTTTAATAAACCATTTAAATACTTCCGGTTTCATTTGTAAACCCAGTTCCCTTTTCTGGGATTTCGACAAACTTTCCTTGTGATGACTTTCATGTCTTTAGCAACGTCATTCCCAAAAGTTTCCTTAAGTTCTGAGTTCTCCCATAATAATTCACTAATAAATTTCTGAAGAAAGTCCTTTCATGATCCGAACCTTTGATTGGGTCAGTGTTTTGTATATCTTTAACTATAAATTCCTCTTTACCATTCATACATTTTTTCAAATTCTGATGTTGCTGCTCATTATGTCATTCCAATAAATATGACGGCCATCCTTGATTTGTTGATATTGAAATAGCTTCTAAAATTCCCTTTTTAATCATACCCCACTTACCACTAAACATTTTAAAACATTATATTTAAAAATATTTTTTAACAATACGTTTGGCAACGCCGGCCTGACGGCTCATCAATGAACCTCGTGTCAATTTCCCTTAAAAAAAATGACATAAATATGTATTTTGAAACAAAAATAAATAATATTTTTCAAAAAATATTATTTGTGTTTTAGTAAAAAAATATTTTGACCAAACCAGATCTAAACCATCTTAAAAAACAAAAGATGGCAATTTGATAATATGAAGATTTGCGTACTAACAAAAACGTTTTCTATCTTTCTGATAAACTTCTCTTTTGCTTACTGGTTACTGACCTATTCAATTAATCTTTGATTTCACGCTTTGATTTTTTGATATTTATTTGCAAGAGACATTTATTAACAACAGGCATTTTTTTTCCATTTTGAGGAATTTTAAAAAACACCAGTTTGTTAACTTGTTGTCTACTATTTTAAGGCGGTAAATTTTCTTTTTAAAATGTGTTTGTGTGCCAGGTATTCCCACAAAAATATTTTATTAGATTAACAGGTTTAAAAAAAAGTATTTTTTGAATTTTACAAAGTGATAAATAAATGTCTCTTGCAAATATATACCAAAATATGGTGGAATTTGAGACAGACTGTATATCCTCTTGTCCAAGAATACGTGTCCTTATTTTTAAATAGCTTTTACCAAGTCAGGTTTTCATCCACGATGTTTTGAGAAATTTTCGGGAAAAACATTTTGCCTAATTTACATTTTACAAAAGAACCTTGACGAACTGGGTACATAAATATCGCTCATTAATATTAAGGAGACCCTCGTCAGAACATGCAACGCTTTTTTATTAATATTTTTTCTTTGCTTAGGCTGCTGACATTAAATTGGTCTTAATAACCGAAGTATAAAAAAATTCAAATATATATTTTTATAGTAATTACTTTACTTTAAACTTATTTCTTGAAAATAACGTAATTCTCGAAATTGGAATACTAAACGATCTGTAAATCTAATTTAATCAAGGCAAAGATTTGCATCCTGCAATGTTTAATAATAATTTAGATCAAAACCGCGGGTTTTTAGAAAATATTCTCATGTTTTTTTATTACTTTCGTAAGACATTTCAGAATAAGGTTTAGAAGTCGCCGACGCGGGTGGTCCTAATTTTTTAAAACAATTTTTTTAAACAAGTTGCAAAATTTAAGATTTTTTAAAACCAAAAAGGTTGTTTAAATGTTTTTTTAGGTTTGATCGTTTTTAAAGTATAAACAATTTAAAAAATTAAAAAAAAAAAAAAAGAATAATTACGATTTTCAAGGCTTAAAAACAGAGTTTAAATTTTTTTTTTAGAACTTCCCATAACAGTACAGCTGCTAACGGGCACGAAACCTGGGCATACTTACTAAAGATAGGCTTATACAATAGAAATCCAAGTTGCAGAATTGAAGCGTTGAATTAAAAGATAGGTATTATTTGGGCAACCGAAAATAAGCCCACAGGAATATATCAACTATCCAGTCTCGGGGGTTATACAGACTTGTAGAGGCATTAATGGGAGGATTGGTATAAAAGATAATGGGAGATTAGGCACAAAAAGCCCAACAGACTGCGCTGCCTCCGGTAGTGAATCAAGACGGCCCCGGGGAAAAAAAGAAGAAGAAGATTTTAAAACCCAAATTAAAGTTAAGAATTTTAAAAAAATTATACAATGACTTATATTTCGGAATTTTTAAAATTTAAAAACAAAGTCCCACGGTGTTTATTTTTATATTTAGTATTTATTTAATTGGTTTAAAACCGTGACCAACTTAAAAAAGTTGTTATTATTAGATTCAACCAAATATAAATATATCAAAATAGGTAGTTGGATTCATACAGTCGTCACTATAAATAAACTTTTTATTGCTACCTTTTTTAAAACCTAAACCAGTTTAAATTAATGCAATGTTGTATCCTTAAAAACTGAACTTACTTAATGTTGATAACATTTAAAAAAAAATACATATTTTTATTAAACTATTTATTTGAACCTTTCTGACGCATTAAATTATAAATTAAGTAACGTAACGTTGTTTTTTAAATAAAAACGCCTAATATCATATACATGATCAAGTATGTATATTATATAGCGCAAATAACCCCCTTATTCAAAATAAAACACTAACCGCCAGTCCAGAAATAGTTCTTTACAATTTTTAATTAATATACATTATTTAAAATAATAGGAATTTAAGACAATAGAGAAAATTATCCTTTTGTAAGGATGAAAGATAACTAATTAATGACAAATAAAAAATTGTTAAAATTTTTAAAAAAACTATGAAGGGCTTGGTTATTAGATAAAAAAGGTAAGGTACTACCTTTTGTTGACTCTATTTGGAGAAAAGGGGTCGATGACGTAGATCCGGGAGCCAAAGCCTTGCTTTGTCACAGTGACGGCATCTCACGTGGTAAGTTTCCAAACCCAAAACCATTAAAGATGGAAAACCAAAAAAACGGAGAAAACGGAGAAAATCGGAGAAAACAGAGAAACGGAAAAAACAAAACCCGGTATTAGAACGCTCAAAAGTCAAAACAGTGATAACAAAATGGGTATTTTACGTAGTTTAATTAACTTACCATAAATGCGAGTTATTGGCTTTTAGCGACAGGAAATCTTCATCAGCTAGCTTTTACAAATGACATAGCCCCTGAACATCGCTATAAAGAAAGCCCAAAATTACTAGGATGAGTTGGATAAAATAAGATTTGAAAATTAAAACAAAATGGAATGTATCACAAAATTAGAATTTAAACATACCTGATTATAGAAATTTGATCTAAAGATCCATGATACTAAAAATAGATGATTGTAGTATGGCAAACAAACTTAAAAACAGAAAATGGAAAAAACACAGATGTTTCAACGTGATTTCGCAAAGCAGCCATTAAAGACGAGGCCAGTTAGCGAGAGCCTGTCGTCTACCCCAGTACCATGTAGGCTGAAAGGAAAGGAACCACCCCCATTTTGAGACACTTGCGCAAGCATAGCAACGGAAAATCCAAGAAAAATTCCATTTAAAACGTGGCAACACAGCGGCGACGGTTAATGCAAAAACGCATTAGAAATAATCGATAAAGTCAGGTATTGATTTGATTGATTTAAAAATTTACTTTACGAAAATCGACGTTAAATTTTGTAAAATAATTAATAGGTGGGTATATTATATATATATATATATATATATATATATATATATATATATATATATATATATATATAAAATTATATTTTAATAGTTTTTTAATCTTTATTTTTTATAAGATTTTTCCCTTTATCAATTTTTGGTTTAAATCATGTTGGACAATAATTTTTACAGTTTTTAAAGCTTTAAATTAATCCAATTAAAATGAAAATATCATTTAGCTTTTGCTAAAGCGTATTGTTTTCCGGTGTCTTAATTTTCGTTTTTAAAAGAGCGAAAAAATTTAAATAAGGCAAGCTATACATAAACATTTCGCAAATTTACTTTATACAAAAGAAGCTTGTCGGGCAGGGTCCATAAATAAAGCCCATTAATTTAAGGAAGACCTTCATCTAAACGTGCTTGTTTTATTAATATTTTTAACCAACTTCAACATAAAATGGTATTTAAAAAAATAAACCAAATTAAAAAAAAATCACTACATTTCATGAAAAATTTTTTGTACATGCACTAAATTAACCAACAAAAACGAAAAAAAAAAAAGGGGCTAATCAATTGGGAACCTAATATATTTGGTAGGTTAAGTTATGGCCCCGACCTCAAAAAAATTGTTAAGCCAATTTGTTTCGTACTTTTTTTATTTTTTTTTTGTTGAATAATTTTGTATGTACAAAAATATAATTTATAATTTTAAGTTAATTAGTTTTCAAGTCGATTTAATTTTTTTTATTTTATTTTATTTCGTATTTTTTAGTTTTAAGTAAGCACTAGAATATTTAGAAAGTAATAGTTCTGTTGTAAAAAATTTAAAAGATTTTGTTGATTATTTTCTTACTGAACTAAATTTGACAAAGGTTTTAAGATTTTTTCATTTGACTCTATTTTTATTTTGTCGTATTTTATTTGTTATTTTTTTTTATTAGAAACAGCGTTTGTGTTAGAGTTAGTACCAATTTACATACTTTAAGTCTAGAAGTGACGAAGTACCATATAAAATTTCACCCCTGCTACCCCTTGGGTGGGAGTTTTCCCAAAATCCCTTCGTAACTGAGTTTCGTATTTTTCCGGGTAATCAGAGCCTAATTACAAACTCCCAAATTTAAGAACAACTTTAAAAATAACGATTTTTCCATAGAAACTTTCATCCCCATTGTAACCGACCAAGGAATGATATTTCAAAAATGTTAAAACAGATCAGTTTTGATCGTTATCAATGGCATACAATTTTCGTACTTAAAAATCCAGAAATGACAAAGTTCTATACAAATTGTTACACCTCCCCCCTGTTCTAACTCTGCAGGGAGATGTTTCCTAAAAAAAAAATCATTTTATGGATATATTTTCATCAACGCTCGACGCTCCTTTAATTCAAGTCAATTATATATGTATACTATCAAAAGATTTTAAAGTTGGTACCTAAAAAAATCACTATATTATTTACCAAAACAACCGGACAGATGCAAAAAAGAGCATGCAGTGTTTTTCTTGGATAAAATACAAATTGCGTCAATTTTAAAATTCAAAATATGCGTGCGAAGATAGAAAAATTGCAACGAAAACATTTTTAGGCAAGATATCTTTCACAGCTTGTACAACAAAAGCCGTTTATTTAAAAAAAATACCAATTTGTTTTTTTCTTGTACAATTATATTTTGTTCAAAATATTTTAAGGCTCAAAAATCATTTAACTTAGCTTAAACGTGTTTTTATCCAGGATCTTCTGACAAAATTATTTCGGAATATTCATTTTCGCTTTCAAAAGAGCGAAATATTTTAAATTAAGCAAGCTATACATAAATATTTCGACTAATTTACTTTACACAAAAAAATTCTGGCAAACAGGTCAAAGAGCTCCCATCAGAACGTGCTTGGCTTGTTTATTATTATTTTTTTATTACTAACATAGTATAATATTACTGTTCGTAAAATTTCTGAGACTTATGTGAAAGAAATAAAAATGTTTACACAGGATTGCTTTTCCGTAAAATTTCTGAGAAAAAAAAGTAAAAGAAAGAAAAATGTTTGTTTGTAATATTTATTTTACTCCCTAATTTTATTTTTATAAAGAATATAACTTTCTTAATTTGAGCTGCAGAAAAATTTACTGATTAAACAAAATTGAACCAAGTTTTTTTAAGAAAATAAAAACAAAAAAAAAAATAAACTAAATGTTTTTTAAAATGTGTGGCGTTATTTCTATCATGCGGTGTTTAATAATAAGAGTCCTTATTTATTTTTTTTTTTTTATGTAATTGGTTGTCTTACCAAGAAATACTAATTCACCATTAAAAAATCGCATTTTTTTAAAACTTAAAAAAAGCTGGGTTATAAAATTAAAAAATAAGTTAGGTTATATTTAAACTATTGACATACATCAACAAACTCAAGGAACAGAATTAACGAATGGCTAGTTTGTAGGCAGGGTGTTTGGTACAGTATCTTTTTATTTTTTTTTGGAAAAACGTCAACTAATTGCCAGATCCAAAAAATCAAAATAAGGAAATGATATTTAAAATGTAATGAAAGTATTTAAAAATATTGGTTTTTGTTTTAATGTAAGCAACATTCAAATATAAATATTTATTATTATGGATATAACAGTTCTAAGCAAAGTTGGAAAATTTAACCAGATATTAACCCTAGATTTAAAATATTTGTTGCCTACTTTCCAGATATACTAATAATTGATAATCGTAACAAGTATATAGCTGATGCAATGATCTCGGGGTCCCCACTTATAAAAAAGGCCACACTGATGTTAATTTGTGATATAGAACTGGCTTTTCGCAGTCCAAATTTGCTTCTTTTAACCCGTTTCATTCTATTCAAAGTAGATATCACTCATGTTTAAAAATTCTTTTTTTGTACCTTTAATTTTTGTTTTTGAGGGGGTTTTGGTTTCTTTAAAAAAAAAAATTTTTTAAAAAAAATTTTAAAAAAAAAATTTTTTTTTTTCAAATCATTTTTTTTATTTTTACCAAATCCCAAAAAAAAACTTGCCTTCCCAAAAAATTTTAATTTAACCCCCTGGCTTTTTCCCCTTTCATTTTTTACCCCCGGGGGTAGGTGGATTTTTTGGGGTTTTCTTGGGGCCTTTTCCCCTTTTTAAATTTTTGGGGGTTTTTTTTAAAAAAAAATTTTTTAAAATTTTTTTTTTTTTTCCTCCGGGCATTTTTTCTTAATTTTTGGGGGCCTTAAAAACCTTTTTCCCAAGCCCCGTTAAATTTTAAAAAATTTTTTTTTTTTTCCTTTTTTTTTATTTTTTATTTTTTTTTTTAAAAATTTTTAAAATTATATTTTTAATTTTTTTAAATAAAAAAATATATTTTTAAATTTTAAATATATTTTATATATATTTTATATATATATAAATATATATATATATATATATATATATATATATATATATATATATATATTTTTCACGGACGTATATAAGGGGGGGTTTTGGGGGGGCCCGGCCCCCCCCCTTCTTCCCCTCTTACTTGCCCCCCAAAAAAAAAATTTCATACCCGCGCCGATTGTGAAAACGATGTTTTAGTCCACCGATGCGGAATGGAACCCGGCCCCAAACGCCGAAATTTTCGCCTATACCCCGCGACGGGCCCGAAGAAAAAATTAAGGTCAAATTAATTTATCTCTTCCGGGATCTCTCGTGGGGCAGGGGGGACCGAAAACACGTGGCTGTCGAAAGATTTGAGAAATGGTTCCCGTTCACGCGAAACCCGGTGCACTTTGGGGGGCTGCTAGTACGACGTCGCTCTTGCATACCATCTTCAAACCCTATGGATAACAGCCAGTTTATTGTTTCTTTAGTTATACTGAAAAATTTTTTTCCCGCAAACCTTTACAAAGCAATGCAGAAAGTTAAAGTCGATTTGACCAACATTTCGAATATACAAAAACTGTAAAAACGATTTTCTAAATGTTCGGAAGAAACGTTCGCAATCCTTTTTAACAAGCCCCAGATGAGTTCCAGCGATAAATTGTCCAAAATATCTGGAAAAAAAATCCGAGTAATATTGCAGCGGAACTGCCGAAATATCCCACCGACGAAATGTTTTTTATCTTTATTGATCATGCTATTACAGAACTCGAGGGGGGTTTTTTAAACCCAAAAACAGGAAGGAATTTAAATGCTGTTTCCCCAAAAAAAAACCCGTAATGCCCCCAGGATAAAAAAAAAAAAAAATTTTTCACAAACATTTCTGGGGGGGGAAAAAAGGGGGACAATATTTCTGAATGAATATGAGAATAGCACTATCACTGGAAATCGGGGGGGACAAAACCTGCAATCTAAATCGATAACTCGATGATCAGTATTCTCTTTAAAAAAAAAACTTCTCATTTTTTAAACCACACTTCCAGGGGTTCACTGCAACCCCTGGCCTTTCTCTCCGGGTTAAAAATTACCTAAGAAATAAAAGGGCGATGTAGTAAGACTTACTGGTCTTTTAATGAGCTACACAGATCTGGCTGTGGAACTTATTCCGAAGAAATTATTAATTAGTTAGCAAAAAAAAAAAAAAGACTAAATTTATTACTTTAAAGTTTCAACTTTGTTACTTTTGAATAAATATTCAAAATACATTTTTATATTTATTTAAAAAAGGACCTACTTAGAGTAACGTTAATATTATAGATTACCCATTCTTGCTTTTAAGTCGGGGGGCAATGTTTAATTTTTGGTTTTAATTTTT
>JAHBCN010009474.1:0-34970 GCA_019359885.1 Listronotus oregonensis
CCAGAACCTGCCCTTGGAGTGACCAAAACCACAGCACGGGGCAAACAAGGGAATGGATCCGAAACAAACACAAAAATACTGGGAGAACCTGGGTAGAATAAGACAGGGAAAGGGCTTCATGGGGGCCCCCCAAAAGAACGAAGGAAGAACTACTAAGACAAAGTAGGAAAATACTTCGCATAAGAGTAGGGTTGCTAAAGGGCACGATAACCTAAGAGGACACCTACACAAGATAGGCTCACATAATGGGGACCCAAGTTGCAAAATGTGGGACGAGGGGGAGGAAACGGCCTACCATATACGGTGTGAATGTGAAGCGTTAAATCACAAAAGACAGGCAACCGAAAATGAGCCCACAGGAATATATCAACCAACCAGTCTTGGGGTTATACAGACTTGTAGAAGGAACAAGACTAATGGGAGGATTGGTATAAAAGACAATGGGAGATTAGGCACAAAAAGCCCAAGAGGCTGCGCTGCCTCCGGTAGTGAAAGACGGCTCCCAGGAAGAAGAGGAAAAAGCCTCAGCATTGGGTAATTTAAATAATACTTGGGGTTATCTTTTCTAGGTGCTCAAGTAATTTTAAACAACTCTAAAATTATTTTACTCACCACCAATCTTATTTTTACATAAACGTTAATTAATGTCTTGAAAATTAATCTGTCTTTTGTACGTAATACAAAAAAAAAGTTCTCAGTATCTCACAAATTTTTAAAGCAAAATTTAAATAATTTTAAATTAATTATTGTTTAATTTTTAATATAATTTTATGTTTACTTTGGATCTCGAAAACAGTGATCGACTTGTCACCAAAACGTTGCAAGGTTATTTGATGTTCAAAAAGTTTTTTCGAGTTTCTATTTTAGGTAACCTGCAAGTTGTGAAGGGTTATTTCACTCGGTGGTGCACGAGTCTATACTCTGGGAGCTGGACCGAAGCGGTTCCTTCTGCCAAATCTGGCGAATACCTCAGAAATATTTTATTATAAAAATCCATGTAACTTAAAGATAAAAAATTACTGTATGAAAAAATTTGGCAAACATCGAGGTAAAGTATGGTATGCCACGTAATAAAAATCAAGATTTCTTCAAAATTAACAGACATTAACACACACAGTACAAGTTAAACCTGATCTGAATATTAGTTCAAATTAAAAACGCGAATAAAAACATTTAGAAAAAATAAAACAGCTCATAGGGTTCATCTCTAAAAGAATCTGCTAGCAAAAACTTTAATTCCGTTGTAGAGAAACCAAAAAGTCCAGAACCTAGGTATAAAATTAAACTTCCAAAAGTAAAGAAATAAACATATTGTTATTTTAAAAATTAATTTAAGGCAAGATGTACTAATATTATTATATGTTGTCAATATATTCTGATTTATAGTTAGAGTTTTCATAAAGTATATCTGTTAATAGTAATTTGTAATTAGCCCAAAGATATTTTAGCTTTTTTTATTTAATTTTTTTGTATTATTTAATTTTTTTTTCACACCATTTTTTTTTTTGTGTCTAACCTTTTAAAAATTAACTTTTCTGATAAATTATCTCTACTTTCTTGAATCAATTGCAGTCTCCAAAATAATGCTTTTTCCGCAAATTTTTGAAAAAATTTTTTTTTTTTATTTAAATACACCCTGTCTTTATCTTTTGGGCCCCCCATAACAGTAATAATATCCATTTTGTTAGTGCTTCCCTATTCCCAACCCAACTCTTAGTAGATTTCATATTTTCCCCATTTAAAATTCAATACAATTGTACCGGCATTCAGCAGAATCAAAATGAAGTCGATATTGTGGAAATTCATTTTTGCTCCTACTTTATGGGAAGTAGATCTTTTCTAGGTACATATTGAAATAGGGATATTTTACAAATATAAAGGTTTTTTTTTTTTTTACTATGCTATCATTTTAATTAAAAAAGCTTTAATTTTAAACCAGTAGTAAAAGTATTAATAAATAATTATGTGCTTGTTTATATATTTTCACCCTTATTTGCAAATCATATTTTCTTAAGCTTAAATTTCTAGAAGTTAAATGACCGCGTAATATTCTGTGAATAATCTTATATTGCGTTTTTCAATTTATCATATTCTGTACAAAATGTAATATTTTAATTAAATGTAGATACCAGAAAAGAAAAACTACAGTGGCGTACAACCATTTTTTTTTATTTCAACTAAATATCAAACAAATTTAGGATTTAGGTCAGGTGATTGAGCAGGCCATTGCAAAACGGTGATTTGGTTGTCTTGTAAAAATTGTGCAGCATGTCTGGACATGAGGACGAGCTTTCGTGCCAATATAAAGTCTGGTCCAACAAGTCTTGCATGGGGTAAGACAAATGGTTGAAGAAAATCTTCCACATATCGATGAGCGTTTAAAAAATGTTCAACCAAAACAGGTCGGTTCTTCCGCCGAGTCGTATTCCAACCCACACCATTACTGTGCCACCTCTATAACTGTGGATTCTTCCATTTTCCCCAAATCTTTTTTGTCCGGTCCTCTCCTATCCCAGCCTTCTTGAATCCGGATGCAACCCAAACCGAGATTCATCTGTAAAAAAAAGGGGCCCATTGATTATTATTAGTCCAATTCTCGTGTTCTGTTCCCAAGCTAAACGAGCAGCGCGATTTCCTCTAGAAAGTGGCTGGATCTCATATATATATATATATATGTATATATATATCAATGGTCGTCTATTACGTATCCACCTTATCAACTGTTCCGAACTGTAGAATTTAAATTACGATATTAGGTTTCCGTCCCGATTCAATTTTTTTGGAACTTTTTGTGGGATTTCTTCTGCCATTTGCACAATAAAACGATCTTGAGCAGGCCGGTCCCCGTGATGGACCTGGATGTCTTTCGAAACATACCTGTTTCTTGGAAACGTGCCCATAATCTTGGATTATCTTGATGTGTGGAGGTTTCACAACACGAGCCCGTACCAGCTTCTCTTCCAACAGCTCGCAACATTTCATCCCGGTTAAGATGGCGTCTTTGCATGATAAATAAGTAACAGACGGATTATACTCGATTTGGGAAAACAATATACTGCCCAAATTTTTTTTAAATTTTAAAACTGATATGCCCCCCTACTTTGATTTAAAAACAAGTTTTTGCAAAGCCCATTTTTCTAAAATAAAGTAGTCCTTTTTTTTATCAATATTTTAAATATTTTCCAAAACCCAAAACTTTAAAACCCCGATAAAAACTCTTTCCTCATTAAATAAATATATCCCTAGACCATTGCGGTGTATATATATATATATATATATATATATATATATATATATATATATATATATATATATATATATATATATATTTGTATATATATATATATATATATATATATATATATATATATATATATATATATATATATATATATATATATATATATATATATATAATAATTATAACACTTTATTCAACACAAATTGATTAATTATATTCCACATTTTTGAAATTTATTTTATCAAATGCTGGAAGTGGCCGCCATTAACAGCTCTGCAGTACCCAGGCGATCGATAAATTCTTGCTGTACATTTTCAACTGTGTCTGGAGAAATTTTCCCTAATTGCATTACGAATGCGATTTTGAGGATATCAGCGTGTGTGGCTTATCTTTGTACACTTCATTTTTGACATAACCCCCAAGAAAGTAGTCCAATGGATTAAGGTCGGGTGATCTAGGTGGCCCTCTATTGATCCACGTCTTGCCTATCCACCGATTTGGAAAAACATCATCTAGAATCTTCTAACAATAGCAGTATAGTGGGGGCGCCCCATCCTGTTGAAACCATAATTCTTGATTTGGCATGTCTGGGTTATTTTCATCGGATACAGTGTCGCCAGTGCTGGAACCCAAGTCGTCTACTAAAAAGTCATGATAACGCTGTCCCGTTAAAGTTCCTTCAAAGAAGTATGGTCCAATTACTCTGTTATTAATAATCCCTGCCCATACATTCACCTTTTCATAATTCTGAGAATGACTTTCCCTAAACCAGTGTGGATTTTCAGGTGCCCATCCTAAAATTATCCTTTTACTTGTCCATTTAAACAAAAAGTTGCCTCGTCTGAAAAGCATATCTGTTTCACTAGTCAGGGTTATTATCAGTTCTCTCGGTCATGGTCTCACAAAACTCGTTTCTGCGATCTGGATCATCTTCTAGTAGCTCTTGAAGTAATTGCATTTATAATGGTGCCACTTTTCCTTCTTTAAAAATTTTGTTACAGTCGATTGAAGCGTATTATCCAAAGCGAGCTGAGTACTTGAGAGGTTCGGTTTTCATGTAATGAAAAGGATATCCATTTTTTATCATTAGGAACGCCGCCTTCCTGGTCTGCCAATATCCTTAACAGTTCCAGTTCTCTCCCTTAGCCTCAATTCTACTGATTGTAGACTGACTTACAGGTTCTCTTTTCGGATATTTATTGTTGAACATAATTCGAATTTCGTTGTGTTTCTAGTTTTCTCACCACAGCCAAGCATAATTAATATTTCGATTCTCTGAGTCTCAGTTAAACGCATTGTAATTATTTTCAATTACCAATACAGTTGAAACTTTTAAATAATTGACACTTATTTGAAGTCTATGTCAAATATTCGCAAACAGAGGGTATAGGTAATTGAAATGACGGTTATAAATGGTTCATGCTGATTTGAGATGCTGTTAATGGGCCCTTCCAGCATTTGATAAAATACATTTCAAAAATGCGGAATGTAATTAATCAATTTATGTTGCAATAAAGTGTTATAATTATTATTTAAACGTAATTATTTCGTGAACAGTTGAAGATAGGTATATGACATTATACATAAAACATGTCCAGAATTTTCGGGAGAATCCAAAAATGCAAAAATATACAGTGGGTTCCATTTAAAAAAAAAAAATATTTTTCTTAAACTTTCTTGCGACACCCTGTATATCTACGATGTCAAAATATGCCGATCCAAAAATAAAATCGACGTGTCCGAGGATTTTTCAAAAAAGAAATACCTCCCCTTTTATTGAATTTATCCGTTATTAAATCACAACCCTGTATATATATATATATATATATATATATATATATATATATAAATATATATATATATATATATATATATATATATATATATATATATATATATATATATATATATATATATATATATATATATATATATATATATATATATATATATATATATATATATATATATATATATATATATATATATATATATATATATATATATATATATATATATATATATATATATTTATTTAAGGTAATTGGTCCTAATTTTCAATTAAGTTTTCTAACTGTATATGTATCGTTTGTACCATAATTGTATTGTATTATTTATTTTTTGTTTTTTTGTTTTTAGAATAGAACAAGAAACATTTTTGATAATGCCTCGAAAATGAAAGGAAATGTCAAAAGAAATAAAATCAAAATGTTATATTGTAATTTTATGTTAGAATCTATTCCCAAGAAAATTAACCAAAATAAAGAAATACTATTTTGGTGTATTCCTGTTAGAGAATCAAATTTAAAGATTGCAACGTAACATCACGCAAGCAACGTAATGACAGTCTTTCAACCTTAATATCTGTCACATATGTCACTAGGCATGCATCACTTGAATAATTAAACCTATGAGGAATGATCCCCCAGTAATGAACTATTACTCACCGGTAAAGTAATAAGTGTTATCATCTATTCAAAAATAGTGAATAATGAACATGTTATTAAACGTCGTGGAAAACCTATTTAATTAAACAGAACATTTAAATCACTGTAATATGATTATTTTAATTTCACTTTAATTTTATTTATGGTTTGATGGAGCCTTAATAAACGAAACATCTCTTTTTATCATTAATATAACCTAAACCGATTGCTAATCGATTGAATTTTTAAAAACTAATAACAAGCTTTAATATATGTATATATGTATTTCCCGTTTTTTGCTAAATTAAAAGTAAAAGATGGTATCATCAAACACACAGGTAATTAAAACATAAATTCGGTCACTTCATTAAAATAATTTTCCCATTTTATAATTATTCAAACTTTCAAGTATCAAATTTAGCGTACCCCTATGGTCGAGGCTAGAAATTATCGCTTCAAGGTCCCTGGGCCGATTGCGTTAAAACGGCGAAATTTGACGGAAGTTATGTTACTTGTTTTTATTTATACTTTGACGTAATATTGTTGCACATGTCAGCGTATTGCATAGGTTGACGTGAAACTGTGCCTGTTATTAAGATTTCTGGAAATTAATATCTTACTGATATTTAATATAAAGGAAAACCACACTTAAATATACTAAGTGACATAGAAAATGCAACACCCAGTAGGAGTGCTGCAATTTTGGGCATACTTTTACAATTTTTAGCTCTACTGATAAATAGAAAGTGATAAAAATTTGATCTCGAAATTTCTCAAAATAGCTGAGATAATCCACCTTAATCTTAATAATGTGTCGAAGTTCCCGTGTTCGCTACACATTTGTTGCGTCGTTGCGGCATTAATTGGATTAGGTGATTAATGTCTTCTTAAAGTATTGTATCCCAGGCTATTTGAACTTGGTTTCGTAGAGTCTCCAATTTTTGTGGAGGGTGCGGTGAAATTTGCAACCTTCTTCCTATCATATTCCATACATGTTCGATGGGGAAAAGGTCTGGCGATCCAGGAGGCCACCGAACCATATTTACACCGGACGCTTCTAAAAAGTCTAAACTAACCCGTGCGACATGAGGTTGTGCATTGTCCTGCTAAAAAAGTGGATCTGGCAATGTTTTCAAAAAGGAAAGCAGATGTGGTTATTAAAATTCGTGGATATAGCTCTGGGCAGTCATGCTACCTCGAATGAACACTAATCGTTACCTGCTTTCGTAAGCAATGGCACTCCAGATATGAGAATATGAAACAACAATGAAATATATTTAGAAGTAATTATAAGCAATGCGCAGGGCTCAAACGTAGACAATCCTTTATTTACTTATTTAACTTGGCTTGCGGTCGTCAGCAAATAATACATTTAATAGACTCGTTGATTTTATAATTATTTAAATATTAACAAGAAGTTTCCAAATAAATAGAAATATCGTCTGTATGTCATAGCTGAGTTAAATTTTGTTATTAATAAGCTTAAATAATTAATTGAACACTGAAAAGTAATATTTTATAATACACTTTTTTATTAATGAAAAATCTTAGATTTAAATTTAGAAAGCCAAAATTCTAGGTTCACGGTAATATGTAAAAATTTGTATGCTTTAGAAATAACATCGTTTATGTTTCAAAGATTTTAACATGCTTTCTTATCATTCAAATAATTTTATAGTTCATTTAAGAAAATCTTTTTTAGGCTGGCCTTGGTAATGGGATACACATTAATTTTATGTATTAAATTATTATTTTACCGGTTGAATTTCCAATCATCTGTTGCTCTTCGCTTTCCCACTCATCGATAGGATATCATCGTGTTTTGAAATATATTTTCAACGGTCCCGGGGAGAGCGAATTAAAACCAATAAAGCGGGTTTTCTAACATTTTCTTTCATTATGTTACAAATGTTATAGTTTAAATCTCAAAATACAAACATTTTGAAACCACGAAAGGATTTTTAAAATATTTTTACTTTATTTTTTCCTAATACGATGTTAAATTTTTAAACTTCTACAAATAATTTAGACAAATTCAAAAGCCCTAAGTTTTAGTTGAACATGGTTACGGTTAGTTCTGTTTTTATAGTTTATTTTGATATCTGGGAATATCAAATTAAAAGAAAAATTATTTGGCTTTTCTTCAGAATAAAGATATTTATATATTATTATTTTTTAAATTATACTTTTTATAGATTATTATGGAGAGCGAGTCTGCTCTCGCAATAATAATAACAAAAACATAAAAAGACATAAAAAGATTTAATTCTTTATAAAATTGATTTGTTTTTAAATACTATAATAAAATAATTATTTTTATGAAATTATATTAAAATAGAAAATAAACTAATTTTTCTGGAGAAAAACCAAATAATTTTTCTTTTAATTTGATATTCCCAGAAATCAAAATAAACTATAAAAACCTATCTATATGGCTAAAAGTTTTATTTACTATTTTATATTTTTTAAAAATATTATAGGTACCTACACGTGTACCTTCACCAGTAACTATTTTTTAAAAAAGTCATGTCAGAAGTCAATGTCAGTTAGTGAAACACATTTTTTAGTTTCTTATCTGTTTTGAGTAATATAATAAAATAATTTATGTGCTACACTCGTCCGATGATAACCAATAAGTTTGAAATAACATATATATCTTATAACGGGTTGCCAATGTTTTCAAGTAAGTTTATTTTCTATTTTTATATAATTTCATAAAAATAATTATTTTATTATAGCACTTAAAAACAAATCAATTTTATAAAGAATTAAATCTTTTTATGTCTTTTTATGTGTTTTTGTTACTATTATTGCGAGAGCAGACTAGCTCTCCATAATAATCTATAAAAAAGTATAATTAAAAAAAAATATAAATATACTAAGTGACATAGAAATCCGAACACCCAGTTTAAATGGTTTTATTTTAATAAAATATGGTGAATTTATTTATCTTACTGAAAATAACAATTGATGGAATTTGCAGCCTTATCAGTCTGAGATTTCGGTTTTTATACTGCTTTTTTTAAAATTCATTAACAATATAAAAATGAATATTGCAGCCGCAGTAAAGATCCAAATTTGGCGGATTTTGGTTCTTGACATTCTTTACGATTGGTTACGATGCCTAGAGTACGGAGACCTGTACGATTTCGTCAACTTAGTGAGTTTGAGAGTGGCCGGATAGTGGGACTTCGGGAAGCTGGACTTTCTTTTCGGGAAATTGCAGTAGAGTGCAAAGAAGTGTAGACACTGTGGTTAGGTGTTGGAAGAAGGCCGTACGCAAAGAGCAAGGGGCACTGGACGCCGCCGTAGAACAACAGACCGTGAAGATCGTCGCCTAAGATTATTGGCTTTAAGGGAGCGTTTTTCCACTACCAAGTCCATTGCAAATGAATGGTTTGCAGAACATGGAAGACCTATTGGCATGCGAACTGTTTACCGACGAATGAGAAGTTTTGGCCTGTTTTTATACCGACCACACTGGGTCCTCCCTTTAACTCCAGAACACCGACGTAATCGCCTTGAGTGGTGCAGAGAACGGTCACTCTGGGATCAGGAATGGAACAGTATTGTCTTTAGTGACGAGTCTCGATTTTGTTTAGGCATGCAGTGGTCGAGCCAGGGTTAGAAGGCGACGTGGTGAAAGGAGGAATCCACAGTTTTTTGTTGAAAGACATGTTCATCACACTGTTGGAGTTATGGTTTGGGGTGCTATAGCTTATGGTTCCAGGTCACCTCTAATCTTCATCAGAGGTAACATGACCGCGCAGCGTTATATCCAAGAAGTTCTAGAACCCCATCTTTTACCATATCTTGACACCCTGGCAAATCCAACTTTCCAACAAGATATTGCCCGACCACATGTTGCAAGAGTCACAATGGACTTCTTTCAATATAATGATGTCACACTGTTACCATGGCAACCAAGATCTCCCGACTTATCCCCAATTAAACACGTGTGGGATATGATGGGTAGGAGATTGCGCAATTTGCAACGTCCTCCTCAGACTCTAGGAGCACTTCGAGAGGAGTTGGTGATTGCCTGGAATGAGATACCACAGGAGGACATTGACCACCTGATCAGAAGCATGCCTAGACGCGTTGGAGAATGCGTAACACATCGGGGTGCAACCACACATTATTAAAGGTAAAATGGCTTTAAAGCAATGCAATATTTTAATCATTTATTTATTATGCTTCATTAAGTACTTATACCAAATTTTATTAAAATAAAATCTTTTAAACTGGGTGTTCGGATTTCTATGTCACTTGCGGCCGAGTGATGATCGCGTTGTTAAATTTAGCAATGGACTTAGCAATTGTTAAAAGGTAACAACGGTTTAGAATGTTTATCACACTATTTTGCTTTTATCATTGCGTTTTTCACCGCGTTTTAACTGTTTTCAATAACATTTGCAATAGTCGTCATTTTTGATACTACTGTTTATATATACTGTTGTAATTATGCTACTTTAATGCTTTTCTTAGGAACAATAGAAACTTGCAACTTATCTTTGTCTTTACTATCCATTATTTTACTATTAATGCTTTAAAGTTTTTTATTACTTTTGTCACGGTAAAACACCCGACGCTTTCTATTTCTGGATATTGTGCGTGAAAATAATTTGTAGCAATTAAAATACTTTCGTAGCGAGTGACGCAGTTATGTCCACTAAACGAAAGAGAAATTACATACGGTCAGAGCTGTCAATGTACTCCAAGTATTTATATTAATTTTACCATTTCTTGGTGACATAAACAACTGATTGGGAGCTATAATGTATTAGAGTCAGCCAAGGTCGGGGATCTTCTTGTTTTAACCTGTTTTCGCGATTATCTAACGTAAATAAATAGGTGTACTTGATTGATTTTTTTTACTTCAAATACTTCTTATTTACTTGAAGTAGTTTTTTTTACTTCAAGTACATCGTAATACTTCAAGTAATTTACTTGGTCAAATCAAGTAAAAGTTTAAGTATTTCGATATAAATTAATCAAGTACAAGTGCAAGTACTTCCTGATAAAAAGTACTTGAAGTAAAATATTTCAAGTACAGAAAAGTACTTAAAGTAAAATTTAACTTCAAGTACTTCAAGTTTTTACTGCTCTGGTTACGGTTAATAAAAATTTCATCTAATACTAAAGATTGTTATAATTTATGTTTTTTTAGTCAAATGTAGAATATAAATAAAACTGGGCTTCCTATGCTTTAATAAAATTGTTAATTATTTATCGTCATGAATTTAGTGAATAGAAACACACAAATTAATTAACTCTTTATAGCACGAAGGTCAGCGGGCACTAAGTTATATGAATGCGCACGTGAATTACGTCATTATAAATTTCCGCGTAAATGAGATGTTTTCTACGGTGGGTGAAATCGACAGAGGATTTTCTTGAATTAAGATAAAAGTCTACCGTCTTCATATAATAAAGTTGTGAAGTATTGACCAAAAAATATAATATAATATTAATATACGTAGTTAAAATGTGGCACAAATAAGCGCATTTTAATGAATTTTAAAAAATTGTTATAGGTTATGTTTGTCCAAGACTTTATTTGGTTTAATACATAATATACTTTATAAAATATCTGGTTGTACTAATCGCGAAGACATATCGAAGTATTATTTACTTTGATATTTCTTTTAATAAGAAACACTTAAAAGCTTTAGTGTATTTTAAGAAAAACGGGTAATAGCAATATGGTCTTTTATAAATATTGGCACAGTGATCAAAAAGGAGCTGGAACACACCTGTATTTAAGTACCAAACAAATTAAAATTTGCCTCTAAAGTTGGATATTCAGTTAGGTCAAAATGTTTCTTGTCAAGAAAATATATTTCGGGGAGAGTGTTGTACCTTGGGACGCATGTACTTTGGGACAGTGTTGCCAACCAAGCTCGCTGAAAATTCCCAATTTTTATGTAAAAAAATTCCTAGAATTCCCTAGAACAAAATTAAACAGAAAAAAAAATACGAAATGACTTTATTGTCAGAAAAGTTCAAAAAATACATAAAAATATAATCTCATGGTAACAACAAACAAACATAGATAGCAAAAGGAATTAACAAAAATAAAAGTTTCTAAACAAAAAAAAAAACAATTCTTAAAATTCTTAAAATAAACCTTTTTTTTATATAAAGATTTTTCTTTTTCATAAGACTTAAATACTTTTCATTTAATGAATGGCAGCAATTTTCACTAGAAAGACGAATTAAACACACTTCAACTCTATTGAATTTATCATAAACATGATAGAGAATACATATTCTTTGTGCCATGCGAGAATACGACTTACCGCGTTTACTCAGTTGATCTGTAATTCCCCGAAACCTGATACCACGAATTAACCCGTATTAGATTAAGGCTAGACTACACTTCGATTTATGTCACGTCAACGCAAATGTAAATCAGCGCAACAAGAGGCAATTTTTGGCGAGATACAAAGATCAAACCATAACCCAGGTTAGAAGGATTTAATAAGTACTTACTCATTAGTAGTCCATTTATTAAAATTAATAAATTGACTGAAATTCTATAAATTGAACTAAAAATAATCCAAAGTTGAAAATTCCCTAGATTTCAGATAAAATTCCCTTTTTCCCTATTGTAGGAAAAAATCCATAGAACCAGGGAATAATTCCCTAGGTTGGCATCACTGCTTTGGGACAACAGCAGTAATGGCGCCATCTGATAGCCATATAGTAAAAAGTTTCGAACTCCTGTTTTAAAGTGGAAGCACGAGTAAGACAGTTCAGTGTACATGTTGTAAATCATATTTTAAGTTTTATACACAAGCATTTTACTTTTAAGATTAAGTAAACTCATCAATTACTAATCAACTTTATAATATTGCAAACATTTAGCAGGATAAGTACGTGCTGTATTATTTCTTATATTTAATGCTTGTATATTGGCCAAGAAAATTTTCAATCTAAAAAGAATTTTTAACAAAATTAAAAGGCGATGCACAACTTGTACCTCAGGACAGCGATTTGCATGTACCTTGGGACTATCCAAGGTACATGCATTTTCCCAAGAAACATAAAGATGTGATTTTAGTAATGGAATCTATATCTTTTCTTATAAATTATGGGTTTAATAAAAATTTATAATTTTGTGTTGTTTTCTACAATAATTTTCCTATTTGTTTTAGCACCAATATGTCACGAAGTAAAACTGGCAAAAAAAGGAAACCTGTAGGCGAGCAGTAAATTATGTTTTGTCCAATTGTATGGGCGTAAGAGATGCGGCTAAGTAACATAATGTTGCTAAAACAACCCTATCACGTCATCTCGAAGCACACCGAGACTCTGTTAATACTACCTTTGAGTATTTAGGATCTAATGCTGTAAAGAAAGTATTTACTACAGAGGAAGAAAATCAACTAGCGGAAAATATGCAATTTTTAGCTTGACCTAGTTATGGCTTAAATAAACAAGAAGTTCGCGTTCTGACTTACTAATATGCCAGTCAAAATGATAAAAAAATGCCTGACAAATGGAAAGCGGGTAGAGAATGGCTTAGGTGGTTCTTAAAAGAAATACGCAGTTGTCATTAAGAAAACCTGAGGCAACTAGTCTCTCACGGTCAACAAGTTTTAATAAACAAAATGTTACAGAATTCTTCAAAAATCTCAAAGCTTGCCAGGAAAAATACAAATTCACACCAAATAAGATATATAATGTAGATGAGACTAGCAATACGACTGTTCATGTTCCACCTCGTATTATAGCTCTTAAAGGATTAAAGCAACTTGGATGTATGACTTTAACGAAACGTGGAATTAATATTACCATGATAGGTGGTATTAGTGCTATAGGAAACCATATTCCTCCAATGCTAATTTTTCCCAGAGTTTATTTTAAAGAACACAAGCTAAACGGCGCTCCTCCAGGACGGTGGTGCCAATCCATCAGGTTGGTCTAATGAAAACAAATTTCTTCAGTACATGAATCACTTCATCCAACATGTTAAGCCGTCGAAGGAAAATCCGGTTTTGTTGTTTGACAATCATGAAAGTCATATATCGATTCATTTGATCAATTTGGCAAAGTCTAATGGTGTAGTGTTACACATTTACATTACAGTTTATATTTACAGTTACATTCCCACCACACAGTTCTCATAAACTACAACCGTTAGACTTAACTGTCTTTGGTCCTTATAAGACATATTACAATCAAGCTGTGTCTGAATGGATGCTTCAAAATCCAGGAAAGCCACTATCAATTTACCAAGTTGCTGAAATAGTTAAAAAAGCATATCCCCGAGCATTCACACAAAGTGCTATTTGCAAAAGGATTTTATGTATCAGGCATATACCTTTTAAATTCGGAAATATTTGAAAATTATGAATTTCTAAGTGCGTTTGTTACAGATCGACCAGATAACATAGAAAAACAGATCGGAAACAGAATTATGAATATTAGCGAACCTGGCTCTTCCAATCAACCTCAAAATAGTCTACAAAACAGAACAGATAACATTATAAGTCCACAGATGACCTTACCCCAAGGCTGCACCAAGAAAGACCAAGGGAGGCCGCAAAAAGGAAAAATTTAGAATATTGACAGAGATTCCCGAAAAAAATAAAGTAGAAACAAAATACTTACAGAAACAGGCAAAAAGATCTTAAAACAAAATACAAATATTGACCAAGAAAATGTATCAAGTGGAATGTTCTGACGACGAAAATATTGTACCAATGCAGTTTTCTAGTAGTGACGATAAAAACTTAATTGAAGAATCAAACACAGAAACAGAAATAGAAAAAAGAAATAGAAAATACTTCATTATTGGAAGGAGATTTTGTTCTAACCGAACTGAAAGGAAAAACGTCTATGCGTCCTTACATAGCAGAAATAAAAAAGAGTTTTGGAGAAGGACATTTTGAAGTTATCATTCTAAAAAATTTTTTGGGTAACTTGTTTTTTTCAATTATGATGAGGCCAGAACTTATTTCGGATTAGATAAATTGGAGCACAGAAGGGTAAAAGCTGATATTTGTTTTCTTTTTAAACTTATTAATGGTGTAATAGACTGTCCGGATTTATTATCTCAGGTTGGCCTTAGAGCACCTAACAGACAAACTAGGACTTCAGAACTATTTGAAACACAATTTTATCGGTGTATGGTACGTTTCATAATAATTCGTTGATTTCTTGACCGCAATAAAATTTAAATTACAACCCTCAGTGGAAAACCCAACCATAAATAGGATGCCTGACAAATATCTATTGTGTCCTGATTACCTACTAATATTATTAGTTTAGGTTAGCTATTTTGGATGCTCAATGACACACACGAAAATACCTTGACAAACTCCAAACGACTGATGAACTAAGACGAAAAGACTCTATACTACTCTGCCTATAACCTAAATAATATACCAAAAAGTATGTATAATAATAAATAAAGAAAATTTTAAGTCCGGACCTACATGCGGGTACCCAAAGTATATTGAGTTTTACGACTAACAGTAGCAGATAAAGCGAGAAATCAACGAATTATTGTGGAACGTACTGTAACTATGGTACATTCTCACCATAGGCGAGGATTGCAGCAAATGGTAATGGTGTGAATTTAGACTTTTTCTCTCTTTCCTTTAGTTCATTTAAAGGTTAACTTGCAAAAGTCAAATTATATTATTATTACTGTATATTTTAACTGTATTATTGAATATTGTTTTTAGCATAGGTAATTTAGCTTTAATCTTTTGTCATGTATATTATTGTGTTTATTATTGTATTTTTAATGGATTTTCATACCTGTAAATAAATAAATAATAAGTTTAGTTTTCTATTTAGGTGTGTCAAAATTTTCTGACAAGATGGCCAAAAACAACCCAAAAATCATTGTAGGGGCGATTTTTCAGGCGCTTAATCCAAATTTTACGTCAAAAAGGATCCCCGAACCCCTAGTGTACCGGAACCTAGGCCTGAACGTCGTCTCCGGGGGTTTTCCAGACACGATTGCTAAAGACAAACCGAAAATCGTTATGGGGATCCAAATCCACTCCGAATCCAAATTTCACCCCGAACGTCGTCTCCGAGGGATTTCCAGACTTCATCTCAAAAACCTAACCGAAAATCGTCTTATAATTTGACACAGTCATTGATGTTTAACTTTCGCCTGGGGAAATTCGGATTTAGCGCCACAAAAAATCCCATAACGATTCTGGGTCTTCATCGATTGTGTGAGGAAAACCCTCCGAGATAACGTTTAGGCCAAGGTTTCGGTGCACTAGCCACAGCCCTACTTCACTTAACGAAGTAGGGCTGTGCACTAGCTGTTCGGAGGTACGTTTTCGCGCAAAAAATTCCGAAGTTGAATGCCTCATTGCCTCGACTATAAAACTTTAGTGACTGTTTTTGTAGGTTTTTGTATTAGTACATTTATACAATTTTTTTTGTATAAATAGTATAAACACAGCATGTTTGGTTGTAGAAACTGTAACTAGTAAAAAACAATGTTTGTAAAATTGTTAGGAACATGAATGAAGTCAATTATCAATTATCAATTATAATGATCAATATAATATTAAAAAGGCAAGATGCATCGTAAATTCCAGCCAACCTTACAAATTGATCTGCATTTTTGGACAAATATTAAAGGTATACCAGGATAAATTAATGCGCTTATATTTTATATTGTATAAAACACCAACAGAAAGAAAAAAGGTGTAGCTAAAAATTTTAAAAAAGTAGTTACATGTCTTTTAAAGCAAAATAAAAATTTCAAAATACAGACCCAAAAACTTCTATTATAGTATCTTGTGGACTTTAGAATTTTAATAAATACAGGATGTCCCAAAAATATCCCCACCATTCAGGGATATCCTCTACGACCAAAAATGTGACGAAAATTACTAACGTCAAAATTTCAAAAAATGAAATTATAGCCATTTTAAATATTGAAATCAGGTAATTTTCGTCAGCCAAATATTTTACTTGGAAGTATTAATTTAAATCCAGTCATCCTTGATAAGAACAGAATAGTAAATTTCGAACCCAACCCAATAGAGTTTTGGCTTTGGGGTTATCTGAAAAATACAGTTAACCAAGTGCTACTCAACGGTAAAGATGATGTTATTTTTCGCATTTATGGAGCTTTAGCACAAATTTAAAGCGAACCAATTGGCCGTGTAGAAAACAATTTTTTTTCGCCGTTTGCACGAACGCCTTGAACAAAATGGTGAGCATTTCGAACACTTGCCTTGGAAAATTTAAATGTTTCTATTTTATTATGTGTTCAGTTATTAAATTATTTAAATCTGAACATTTCATTTGATTCTTGAAAATTGCTTCATTAAATTATTTAAGATGGCCATAATTTCATAAGGAGACATCCCCCCCAAATGGGGGGATTTTTTTTGGAACACCCTGTACAAACTTGTATACATTTTTATTATGTTTTAACCTTATTACTACATTTTTAGGTAATTGTCTCAAAAGTTGACTCCTCTCCGATTTTGACCAAATTCGGTATACGGGGGCTTTTTGGGGCGCTGATTACGAACCTGAAAAATATTTTTCCGGCAAAGTTTCGTTTTCGGGATATTCATCATCAAAGCTGAAAATCAAACTAACCTTATCTTCACTATATTCCCCCTTCTTTTTGTACACAATTCTTGATTTTTACACTAAAGTGGCACACAATATTTTATAAACACCTTTTAAAACTTTGTATTTTTATTTATTTCACACCTTTTTTCCAGTAAATTGCGAACTTTTAAGTTTAAAGGCAGCGGCCATATTTGTTTGTAAAATCCCTAGTGTATTCATGGTTGCGGCCACGTTACGTCGTGTGAAAGTGGAGGTTTGCAATTAAATGGATCAAAGGTGTAAAATAAATATAAAAACAAGTTTTTAAAAGGTTTTGTATAATATTGTGTGCCAATTTAGTGTAAAAATCAAAATTCTGTACAAAAAGATCGAGGAACAGTGTTAATAAGGTTGGTTTGATTTTCCAATTTCATGATGAATGTCTCGAAAACGAAAAGTTGCCGAAATTTTTTTTTTCAGATTCGTAATCAGCGCCCCAAAAAACCTCCTTATACCAAATTTGGTCAAAATAGGAGAGAAGACAACTTTCGAGACCATTACCCATTTTTAGTACTGTTGTTTCTTTTTTTTTTTATTAAATTAAACAATTATTATGTTTTATTCGCAGGTATTTTATAGTTTTAGCAAAAAAAATGGATTAGGATCTCGATATTAAAATAATCAATAACATGCAAGGAAAATAAAATAGTGATATTATTTTTTTCGTGTTTCATAAAAACTTTCACATTTTAGAAAGTTTTTTAAGTGTTTTAAAATTGCTACTTAACTACAAAATATGGCACATTTACTTTCATATTCTTCTTCTTCTTCTTCTCTGGGAACCGTCTTGTTTCATTACCAGAGGCAGCGCAGCCTCTTGGGCTTTTTGTGCCTAATTTCCCATTATTTTTTATACCAATCCTCCCATTAGTCTTGTTCCTTCTACAAGTCTGTATAACCCCGATAGTTCAGTAAATGAAGTCCGAAGAAATATCAAACCTGAAGATCAGGTTGGGCAGTCATTTTTTTTTAATTTGTAGGTATTAATGTATACAATAACCTCTGAAAATATCATATTTAAAAAAATGTCCGCTAGGGCCTGAAAATGGCCCTCAAGAGCCCGGAAATCCGTTTTTTCAACTAATTTGGTCGATATCTCCGGAAATATGACACTTACGCAATTCGTGTTTGGACGAAAATGAAGAGCAGTTTATTAACTGCAAAAATGATACCCATCAATTTTGTAAAAAATTTGATAGTTTTTGCAATAATCGCCCAGTATTTTTTGCACTTGACCTCGAAAGGTGCTTTTGGAGCACAAGGTAAGGGTTTATTTTTGTTATCCAAAGTTACATCAAGATCATTTATTTATCATTTTATTATTATCCTTTATATTAGCTGGTAGTTCACAGAACAGACAATTGGAACAAAAATCAAAGACTGGGCTTTGTTGCCTTGTTTTTTTCTCTTGGGGCTTTGGAGAAGGTCAAATCTTTTTGTCGAGTCTTAAACAAAGTGACTGTTTGGATAATTAAGCTTGCCATTATTCATTGAGGAGTACTTCAGCCTACACTTCCTATGCATTTCCAGAGAGGATTGCTTCTGTAAAAACATATGGTGGTGTTGTCCTTTCTCATCTTGCTTACATCTATTAAAGTTGCTAATCCACGTGTTACCATCACAACGTCTTTACTCAGATCTTCGTTATAAATAAAACATTCCATCGTACCAGAATTTACTTTGACTTTCATATTTCTGCCACAAAAATAAAAGGCAACAAAAATTAGACTTTCCTACAGTAGATAAATGACAGTGATAAATATTGCCCCGTTTTTCTCTAAAGACGTTTTGTCTGAAAACTAAAATAAAAAGTAAGGCGATTTTTTTACACTTTTTACATCTTCTTGATTAATAAATGTATGCATTCAAAATATACAATCCTTTTTACAAATATTGTTTATGGTCCTTGAATATTTATTAATGCCCGATAGACCCGAGCATTTTCGAAAACTCCGGAAATTCAAAAAAACCGCCCTAAGATAAACCCGTTGTTTACAAATATATGTATTGAATATTGCGGAATGTGTTCAACACCTTCCAAGGCTCCATAATCCAAAAGAATTCGGTAAAATTACTTTTTATAAAAAAATATGAAGATTGATAGGAGGGTCAAAATATCGAGCAAAAACTAAATTTGGCTCGAGTTTTTAATATTCTAAAGAAACAAAAAAAAAAGGAAACAGTAACAAGATATTATTGCTACACGTTCCTTCTTTCGTGTAAACTTTGATTTATGCAAAAATATGCATATTTACGTGAGTTATTTAAAAATTAGTCCGTCCGTTTGGAAGTGTAAGTAGCTTAAAGCACCTTTCGAGACACGGGGCAGGTGTAAAAAATACTCGGCGCATTTATGGCCGATTATTGCAAAAACTATCAAATTTTTGACAAAAGTGATAGGAATAATTTTTGCAGTTAATAAACTGCTCTTCATTTTCTTCTAAACACGAATTGTCTAAGTGTCATATTTCGGGAGATATCGACCAAATCAGTTGAAAAAACGGATTTCCGGGCTCTTGAGGGTCATTTTCAGGAACTTGCGGACATTTTTTTATATATGACATTTTCAGAGATTATTGTATACATTAATACCTGCAAATTAAAAAAAAATTGACGGCCCAACCTGATCTTCAGGTTCACACCTTCGTTTACTGTACTACTAGACTGGTTGGTTGATATATTCCTGTGGGCTCATTTCCGCTTGCCCAAATAATGCTTGTCTTTTGTGATTTTAGGATTTCGTATTTTTAGTAAACAATTTAAATAAAATATTTTTTGTGTATAACTGCTTGATAAAACGTTATTGTGATATTTAAATAAAAAAAAAAAAAATTCTAAAGTAAAACTTCATAAATTGCCGTAAATACTAACTAGTAAGTAAAGTACTTGTGTTAAAAAATCAGTAAAAATAGGAAAATTGTTTATTTTTTTTTTTTTTGTGAAATGTTTAAAAAAAGGGGTAAAAAAAAATTTTTTAAAAATTTAAAAATTTTTGTTTTTAAAGCTTTAAAACTTAGTTTTTTTTCAAGATTTTTTTTAATTTTAACTTTTTTAAAAAAATATTCCAAAAAGATTTATCCCCTTGGTTTTAACTAAATTTAGGGGATTTGTGTATCCGGGAAATTAAAAAAAATAAAATTATTAATTAAAAAAATTTCTTTTAAAAACCTAATTAAAAAAGATTTCACTGGAATATCATGGCGGAATTTTTTTAAAAAATGTAATGGTACTACCCATTAAGGAAAATTTTAATTACCTAAAAACCCCTTTTTAAAAAATATAAACGTTTGTTTAAAAAAATGGATTTTGTTTGAAAATTTACCCAAAAATTTAATTTAACCCCCTTTTTTTTTGAAAGGGATTATTTTTTGTATTTTAATATAATTTTCAATAAAAAAAAAAAAATCACCCAAAAAATATTTTTGGGTTCGGGAAAAATTTTGTATAAACTTAATTTTCTTTTCTAAAAGAAATTTAGGGCGTACCCTAAGCTAATTTATTAAGTTTTAAAACAATCCAAATTCTTTTTAAATCATTAAAATTTCTTTAAAAATTTGGTTTTTAAAAAACGTCCCTTATTTAACTAGGGAAAATTTGGCAGTGTTATTTGTAGTAATAAGAGGTTAACTCCAAGACAGACCACTCCACCCAAATCAATACACTACAGGGAGATCAACTGATACGGCGCTTCACCTAGTGGCGGGTCGTATTGAAAGATCTCTGGACAACAAAGAGTCCACCTTAGGCGTATTCATAGATATAGAAGGCGCGTTTGAGAAAACGACCTTCCTAAAAATACTACATTCGCTTTCTGCCAGGAACACCCCTGAAACAGTTAGCGGATGGATTTTTAATATGCTCTCTAAAAGAGAGATTCAAATTAGTGTAGATGATGTCAAGATCCGAGGCAAGGTCACAAGAGGATGCCCACAGGGAGGGGTTTTTTCGCCACTACTGTGGAACATGGTCCTATACAGCCTCATCGACCGCCTCAACAAGGAAAATAACATGCCAGATGACTTGGTCATACTGTCCACAGAGTGCCCTTAGGATAATAGAAAGATGGTGTGCTGATCACACGCTATCCATCAACCCAAAAAGGACAGAGATGGTTCTCTTCACAAGGAAAAGGAGGATGGTGAACTTGAACGCTCCTAGACTCCTAAAAACACAATTAAGCTTTGCTACAGAGGTGAAATACCTTGGGGTAACCTTTAATAGTAAGCTAACATGGAACTCCCACTTGGAGAAAAAAATCAAGAAAGCATACATTTCTTATGAACAGTGTCGCCGGACCATAGGCAGATCTTGGGGACTGTCACCTAGAGTCACCCTGTGGATCTATACGGTCATCATAAGACCTATGCTAACCTACGGTGCTGTTGTCTGGGGGCAGAAAGCCCAGCAGACGACAGTTATCCGAAAGCTAGACCATGTACAGAGAATGGCTTTTCTCAACACCACCGGAGCCATGAGAACAACACCAACTAGGTTGTTTTGACGGTTTTGTTGCGCCTCCGCACTTTTGGTATAATGCCCGACGTAGGAGCTGGCGCACAGAGGGGAGAGGGGTCGTTTGTGGAGTAAGGCGATGGCATCACTTCCACTGCTGCAGGCGAAAGTGGACTCTATTGCGCCATGTTTTGTTTTTAACAAATCCTACAAAATTGACGTCAAAGGAGAATTAAACACAAACGTGGCAGGTATAATTAATATCTACACAGACGGTTCGAAAACAAAAGAAGGTACGGGATGTGGAATTAATTCTAGATCTCTTAACTTAAACATCAAATGGGCTATGAGTGAGTTGGCCAGCGTGCTTCAAACTGAGCTCACAGGCATAACCATAGCTGCAAAAGAGCACTAGAAATATTACTGGTAAAGTCGTGCTTATCCATACGGATTGCAGACAGACACTATTAGCCCTAAGGAGAACACGCTACACCTCGGGTCTGGTACTAGAATGTCACCGTGCCCTTGTGGACGCTTCCAGCATGAATGTGGTCACTCTCTGCTGGACCAAAAGCAACCGCATCGCTGACTCGTTGGCCAGGAATGCTGCCGGGACAAAACCTTTTGGACCCGAACCTTTCGTGGGTCTGACAGGGTCTACGATGAGGGACCTAATTAAAAAACACTCTCATCAGCAGTTTACAACACGATGGGATGAAACAGTAAACTGTAACTTTTCCAGGGAGTTATTGAACTATCCTGACAGAGATAAAGCTAAACATTACTTGGCAAAGCCTAGGGCGAGCCTTCGTCTAATCACGGGCGTTCTTACTGGACATTGTCAACTGCGAAAGCACCTCTTTAGAATGGGTATAAATGACACACCTCTGTGTAGAGGTTGTGAACAGGAAGACGAGACGGTGAAGCACATCCTTTGTGACTGCCCTGCACTCTTGTCCAAAAGAGGATCCATGCTGGGCGAGTATTGGCTTTCTTTGGCCGACATTAAGAAGATTCCTCTCGGCGACGTTCCCACCTACTTTAAATCAGCAGGATGGGCAGCGTACTGAGTGAGGAGTACCCTTTAGGAGGTAGCACAACGGGCCTTCTGAGGCCTAGGTGCAGTGATATATATATATATATATATATTTATAAATATATATATATATATATATATATATATATATATATATATATATATATATATATATATATATATATATATATATATTATTATTATATATATATATATATATATATATATATATATATATATATATATATATATATATATATATATATATATATATATATATATATATATATATATATATATATATATATATATATATATATATATATATATATATATATATATATATATATATATATATATATATATATATGGAATGCGAAATCGAATGTCTCCATGGTCTCCTCAAACCCGGGATTTTCCTCTCTATAAGGTTTGTCCTTTGGGGCGCCTTCTTCGTAGAGCACCTCCAGGTGCCTTAATTCTTCAGGCCGGGCTGGGCCAAGTACAAATCTCGGTGGTAAGTATTCGTAACCTCCTCCTATCTCCTTTAAAACAAAATAAACTGCCGGCCGTCCACGGCCTCGATGGTATTTGGGCAGCTTCTCCGTAGCGTAGCTCCACGCGCTCTAACTCTTCAGGCCAGCGTTGGCCGATGTTGTAATTCGGTAGGAAGCCTCCCTAGAGCTTCTACTATGCCTATGAACTGAATAAAATGATGGCCGTCCACGGCCTTGGGCTTCCTTCCTCCAAGAGGCTCTTCAGCACCTCCAGGTGCTGTCACTCTTCCGGCCGACCTCGGCCCGCTCTCCAACCTTCGATAAAGGTTCCTCCGTGTCCTCCGACACCCGTTCCTGTTGAAATTTCCGACGGCCGACCACGGCCTCGGTCTCTCTTTCCAACTTCCTTCTTCCAGCACTTCCAAGTGCTCCCAATTCCCAGGCCAACCTTGGCCTGCTACCAATCCTTGGTAGGTCCGTACTTCTTTCCCTCTGGGCTCTCTCCTGAAGCTCTTCCAACCACGGCCCTCCACGGCCGTCCTTCCAAAATAACCTGGAGTTCTTCCTTGCCCCAGGCCGACGAGTCCTCCACTTCCAAGGTGCTGGCCGACCTGATCCTGTCTTCTACCACTCCCAAACTCCTGGGGAAACAGAGCGCCCGTCTCGCCTGACGCTTCAAGGCGGCAGCAGAACTGTTTCGTTTCCTGAAACCAGAAGTTTACGATTTCTTTCCAAGTCCTGGGGCCGAAAATACTTTCGTAGACGGCCACTCGCAGGACACCACTCCAAACTCCAAAGGAAACACCAGGTTCAGTAAATTAGGCCCTAAGTCTCTTTGCGACCCAATCTACTCGATAACAAACATAGGAATCCTATAAATACAGCTTCACCCAGAGTACGTTACTTAAACAAAAATAAAAACAAAAATTAAACTTAAGTTTTCCGAAACTTAAACCTGGGAACGCCGACGACGGCAGAACCCGGTATCCAAGAGATCTGACCTCTTCAGAGTCTATCAGCCATCTCCTCACATCTCTTAATTTGTCTGCTATTTATAGGATTCCGTAACACGAACCAGGTAATAATTTTTTTTTATTATTTTATTTATTTTTTTTTAATATTACTATACGAAAGTATTAATTTTAAGAATACACACAAGTGTACAGTGTACATATATAAAGATCGTCCTAAAATAATTGCTGCAATTTAAAAAATAATTATTTAAAAAACTTAGTTAATAAGCTTGTGGTATATTTGACTTAATTTATTGATGTCTGTTTGTCATTTACTGTATTTCGCTCTTTTTTATATGTATCATTTCTGTAATTCTTAATTTGTGGTAGTTGTCTTGAGTCAGGATTGCAGTATCCTTAATATTAAATTAATGTTTTTCATTTTTCTCATGTTTGTGGTGTATTTACCATTAAGGCGGCTATCCAAATACTGAGTTGTCATACCAATATATTTTTTCTGGCAGTTAATACAAGGTATTGAGTATACTACATTAAATTTTTTCTTTTTTGGTACAACACTCTTTAAAGAAGTGAATAAAGGACCTAAGAGATTTTGTGCTTTATGACAAACTGTAATTTGATGTTTAGCTAGAGTATATTTATTTTTTTCTGATATTTCTTGTGTGTAGGGCATTGCAATGTAATTAGTGTTTTCGTTGTCTTTAAGTGATTGACAATTATCGGCATACCTGTAGGCCTGTCTGTCGTCCTAGTGGCCAAACTCGGCCTTAGCTTTTAATAAAAAAAATAGTAGTTTTGGAACAATCGTACTTAGGGTCAGTTGTATAGGTTGAGGTTAATATAACGATTAATCTTTGAATTAATCTTAGTTTTTATTCTTGGATTAATCCTAGGGTTTATCCACAGTTTTTTGTACAGTTGTATACCTCTGAGGTTCGGTCACAAGGTTATTAAAATATTCCTAACTTTGCCTAGAAGTGAAGGAAGAATTTGTTTAACATAACTTGCAATTTTTATTTTTTAAAACAAGATTCCCCAAAATACCATACTGGGATGATTCCTAAGTTATAAAATAAAAAATGTGGATGTTTTAAATTTTTTTCTGAAAAAGTAGGTACTTACTCTAGTTGGTATTTCTTTAAAGATATACGCCAAGTTGTTGGAGAAGTACTTCCACGGAGGCTTTTGAAATTCTAAACCTACTTATAAACTTTTGGTCTATTTAAATTTCCATGATATCGATACGATTACGAAAAATTTGGCGTCTTCTTTGATTTTCTATTATATTTATATTATCTAAATCGTTGTCCTCGTCGAATAGTACATCCTTATATTTCGAACGCCTCCATTTTTATTTATTAACCTGAGCATTGTGAGTTAATCCATACTCCATCCACGAGTTATGGATTACCCTAGGTTAACCCACAATTTGAAGGTAGTCCTACGCTACACAACTCGCTTTTTTTGAAATCTGAAGATTAACCCGCACTTTTAGGATTATCCTAACCTATACAACTGGGCCTTAGTATGCTATGCTTACTTCCGCCGGGTCACACTGGCAATGCACAAGTTATTTGCTTGCCTCATTTAAGGTTGCTTATACAATATAGTCAATCTATATTTTAAATCAAGGTATATAAAAATAATTTGACAAATTACCATTGATTAGCTTCAAACTTAAGCTTAATCTGCAGATGCGTGATTTCACCCTTACCTGTAAATAAAGTACTTATATATGTCTTATGTCTCGCCATTCGCCAAAGTATTTTATTACAATTTTGGCAACTTCTTTTTTATCTGTTACCTTGCTTCGTAGTAGTATATTAAGTACCAGAGGTGGGAAGGAATCGAATTCTTTTAGAATCGAATCCAGGAATTTTTAAAAATAGGATCCGTAATCCGGATTCGTTATACAATTTTAAAAGATTGGAATAGATTCCTTTTTAAAAGGATTCGATTCCAAAAAGAAATTGATCCCTTATATTTCTAATTTGGGACAAATGCCAAAATCCGCCATTTTGAATAGGCCATTTCAAATTTCCAAATTTTCACCCAAGATTCTTAATTTCCAAATTTTGACCTAGTCCCCTCAAAATCCTTATATCCCGAATCTGAGACAAATTGATTTATAAATGCCAACATCCGCCATTTTAAATTATCATTTAAAATTTCCAAATTTTTACCTAAAAATCCTAATTAGCATCACTTGATTTTTGGAAGTAAAGATAAATAATTTTAAAACATCTGCCTATTAAGATCTTAAAATAAAGACACACACCTAACATGTGATTTTTAACTAAAATATGTTTTGAACCACATGAATGGGTAACAGACGGCAACGCCATCTACTACCAAAGGGCGAAGCTCTCCTCTCAACTTACGGTGTCACTGACTTGCCGAGCTGAAATAATGTTACAAACATTTGGAAATGTATCCCAATACTTGTGGACTATTAACAATAGTGTAGTTGATTTCTTAATAAATTTTGTAGAGATTTTACCTAACGACATCTTGTGACCGGTTTCGATCTATATCAGATCTCATCAGACAACTAGTCAAAGGTAAAAATCTCTAAAAATCGTAATACCTTATTTAGTATGCATTGAAACACATGAACGGCTAACAGACATCTACGCCATCTGCTGACCAAAGGGCGAAGCATACTCTTCTCAACTTACGGTGTCACTGACTTGCCGAGCTGAAATAATGTTACAAACATTTGGAAATGTATCCCAATACTTTGGACAAACAATAGGGGTTAATTTCTTAACTAACTTTGTAGAGATTTTACCTAACGACATCTTTGACCGGTTTCGTTTTAGATCCATTGAAAACAAAGGTAAAAATTCTAAAAAATTTAATACCTTTTCAGTCGCAGAAACAATAAGGGTAAAGACGCAAGCCCCTTGACAAGGGGAACTCCCTCTCCTTAGGTGTCACTGACTTGGGCAAAAATGTTAAAACTTTAAATGATTTTAAAATTTTCCCGGGCTATTAACAATAGTGTAGTTAATTTCTTAACTAATTTGTGAGATTTTACTAACGACATCTTTAGGGATTTCGCTCACAGACAAGCAGTCGGTAAAAATTCAAAAAATTCCTAAATTTTATTCTGCTTAAACCAAAGGAACAAGGGCCTCTCACCAAACAAATACCCCTCAACTTGGTTTAGATTGGAGCTGAAATAATTTTTACAAACATTTGGAAATGGATTTTACCTTTGATAGCTTGTCTGATGAGATCTGATATAGATCGAAACCGGTCACAAGATGTCGTTGGTAAAATCTCTACAAAGTTAGTTAAGAAATTAACTACACTATTGTTAATAGTCCGTACAAGTATTGGGCATACATTTAAATGTTTGTAACATTATTTCAGCTCGGCAATAGTGACACCTGGGAAGGAAGTAGCCCCCTTTGTTGATGGCTTGCCGTCTTTACCCATTCATGTGTTTCAAGGTACGAAAAAGGCATTAGGATTTTTTAGAGTTTTTCCTTTAAACTTGTCTGATGGATCTGATATAGGCAAAAAATTCGTTAGGTTTCTACAAAGTTAGTTAAAATTAACACTATTTTAATAGTCCATTAGCATTTCCAAATGTTTGTAACATTATTTCAGCTCGGAAAAATTTTGAAAAGTTAATTCTTCCCCTTGGTCAGTAGATGGCGTTTTCTTTCCCATTCGTGTTTCAATGCTTACGAAAAGTATTAGGATTTTTTAGAGATTTTTCCTTTGACTACTTTTGATGGATCTGAGTCGACTTCTAAGATTCGTTAGGTAAAATCTCTACAAAAAGAAATTAACTACCTATTGTTAAAATATGTTTTTTTTTGGTCCGAAAAAACAACATTTAAATACAATTTTTTTTCGTAACCATAGAGTGTGGTATCCAAAAACGGGCATACATTTTACTTGCAGTTATGTAAAAAGTTCTGATTGCTCGATCTTCATAATTTTTGTTATCCTTGAGATAACCCTGAGGGACTTTTAAATGGGACATTTAATTATTTCTATTCAGGGTGTCATCCAAAAATATATTTAAAATTTTAATACATTTTTATATTTTGTAAGAAGAGAAGTTATTAAACGGTACTGGTAAAACTTTCTGTAAAATTACAAAGATGTTCCATTTATAAGTCGCTTGAGGTTATCTTAAGAATCCCATTCAAAAACCGTATGAAAATCTAGCATCGCAAGTTTTGAAATACAGTTCGAAAAAATGTTCCATTTGCAGTGGGGTCGCCATATGAAGCAACTGAGGCCGGGCCCCCACATGAAAAAATTACACTGTTACAGGTAAAAATCGAGTACATATAATGTAAAATTTATTTAAATATAAAACGCTTTTTAACTAATTTCTAACTATTAAAAGTATCAAAACATTAAAATAACATTATAATTTAAAATAATATCTTTTAAATTTAGTGCCCACCTTCCAATCGCTCAAATAGACCCTCCTATCGCATAGTAACAAAATAGTAATCCCCGAAATTTGGGCTTCATATGCGTCACAAATCGCCGATGCAACGCTATGCTACCCCACCACGCAAACTGAACAAGACGAGGATTTAAATACGCGAATTTTTCATCCGTTGAGGCCCCAATTTTGGGCTTGTATCGGCTGCATATTGCCAAATGGTCGCTTTAGAAGGTGCGTATTTGAAATTTGGCAACATTATATTGTCTATCTCGTTCATCTCCTCTTTTCTTTTGAAGAATCAGGTGTAAATTGATTTATTTGTTTCTATAATTAGATCCCCGGCATAGGAATTGCAACTGCGACCGTTATATTAAATAATAATTTAGACTATGACGAGCCTATTAGAGAGAGCGGGGTAGTATTTAATCTTTCTGGTTTAAAACAGGTGTTTGTGTTTGGCGATTTTAATTTCGAGGTAAGGCATAAGCCCTTAAAACCTGGTAAGCAGTACCTATTTGTTTTGTATTTTAATAAAGCCACAGCATAATTTTTTTTTGTTGGTTTGGTTTAAAAATATTTGCTTTGTTACTTTGTTTTATCTTGTACCGGTTTTAATTTAAAAATACTTATCGTAATAATGAATCCCTCTCGATATTGTTTTATCTTTGCTTGAAACCCCTTTCTGCGACGACCTGAGGAAAAACGGCAAATATTAGAGAGTCGGCCAACACCAAAATTAATGGCGGTTATTAGCGAAAAGAGGGTGGGTCGGGAGACTTCGGAACGTTTCAAACTTCTTTATGATAGTTATAAATGGCTTTGCGGGAGTTCGTATAAACAGAGTCTGTATTGCTGGCCGTGTATTTTATTGGGTAAGGCGAAAAATTCATGGTGCTCAAAAGATGGTTTTTTTGGGACTTGAAAAATTTTTCTCGTAGTACCAAAATGCACGAGGCTTCCAAAAGGGAATAAAAAACTTCATGGCTTTGGTGCGGTTAGAGCAAAATAGGGCCCCCCATTCAGGATGCATTAAAGGAAAACGCTAGTTTAAACAAAATTTTATACAACGAAAATGTTCCAAAAAAAACGGTTAATTAATTGTTATTTAATTGATGTTACACTTACGTTGGGAAAACAAAACTACCTTTTTTGGGGACATAATGAAAGTTTAGAGTCAATAAATCAGGAAATTTTAAAAAAAAATTTTTAAATGTTAATTAAACGTAATCAAGACCTTACTGAACATTGTGAAAAATTTAGCAACATTTTTACAGGGCAGTCTAAAACCATACAAAACGGGCCAATTTCTTGTATTCATGAATATTTGACAATTTTATTAAAAATGAAGTAAATGATAAGGAATGTCTTTTTTTTCGGTGTAATGGCAGATGATACAAAGATATAACAGAGCGTTCCCAATGTGCGATAACTATTCGATACGTCATAAAAGGGTGTCTGTATGAGAGATTTTTGGGTTTTTTTTATGTCGGGGAAAATCGAACAGCAGATGCTTTTTTATAATTTGTTAAAAGAGCGTTCTGGAGCCATATAATTTTAGGGAAAGATTAGTGGTAGTGTTATGACGGGGCCAGTGTTATGTCTGGCGAGCTAAATGGGCTTCGCAAAAAATAAAATCTTCGCCCCCTTGGCTTTGTTTCCCATTGCTGCGCACTGATTTAAAACCTTGTGCTGCAGCAAGGCACTAAACAAATCCCATAAAAGTCGAATTTTTTTTACTTTGTTAGGTATACCAACCTATTTTCATAATTCAGCGAAGCGCGCCTTTGTTCTCGATCAAATAGTCGGAAAAAGGATACCAAAAATCGGTCGAAACTCGCTGGTATACCCGTTCCAAAATTTTAAATTTAGTTGCCACTGAATGGGATAACTTAAAATTAGTGTTTAAACTATAATTGATGACAAAACTTCAGGTTCAGAATCAGTAAATTCGGCAAAAGATTTCTAAAACATTTTCAAGACTTCGACTTCGCTATTTTGACCAAGATCTATTACGAAATTTTCGCGTGCACTGATTTACTTTTTTTAAAATTCTGCAAAATAAAACTCTAGATATAAACTACTGCTCTAACCAAATCAAAATCGCTGCTCAACGAATTTCCGAATTAAGAAATGAAGAAAAGTTTAAAAGGGGTTTTTTTTAATTGGGAAAAAAAAGAACTGAATTACCAAGAAAAAGGGGGGAAAATGGTCATGAATTAGAAATCTTTTCGGGCTATAAAATATTGTACTACGAAATTATAGATTGTATACCCCTTTCCCCGTTGGGACTCGTTTTAATAATCTCCACGATTTAAATTTTCTTTCATTAGTAGATTTTAAAAAATTTCCGAATATTCTAAAAATTTTTTTCCCAAAAATCATTTGAATGTTTTTTAAAAAAAGTATCCAAATGTTTTTGAATTAGCCCAAATAAAAAAAAAACCCCAATGTTTTATACAGGGACAAACAATTTTGTAATCTCATTTTTCAAAAAATAATAGAAATATTATAAAAGGGGAATTTAAAATTTTTTTTGGGGAAATTATAAACTTTTTGCCTGTTTAACTATCCCCGCAACAAGTGTAAGGAAAAAGATTTTTTTGTGTTTTAAAGGGGTTTAAAAAATTTTTTAAAAAATTTCCCTGACAAAAAAAAGGGTTTAAGGGGGTTTTCAATTGGCATTGAAAAAGGAATTTTACAAAGTTTAGTGAGGATACCCAGTTTTTTGAGGATATTATAGAAAAATTTTTAAATTTAAAAAAAAACCTGGGGAAAGACTTAATTTCCCAAAAAAATTAAAAAACCCCAAAAATTTTATTCATTATTTTGCCAAAATTTTAAATTTTTTAAATTATTTTTTTAAATTTAAAGGGATAAGGAACTTATTTTTTTGATGATGATCATTTTTTATTTCTCTTCTTTTCCTCTCTCTCTCTCTCTCTCTCTCTCTCTCTCTCTCTCTCTCTCTCTCTCTCTCTCCCCTCCTCTCTCTCTCTCTCTCTCTCTCTCTCTCCCTCTCTCTCTATGGGTACTGAAGGTGAATAAAAAACAAATAAGTGTTTATTTGTCCCTATCAATATCCTTACATAATTATTTTTTTTTTTTTTTTTAAAATAAGAAATTATTTTTTTTTTTTTAACAATAAAGAAATATTTTTTGTTTTTTTAACAATAAGAGATCTATTTTTTTTTTTTTTTGCATTTAGTACTTTTTAAAAAGTAACATTTTTTTTGCTTGCGTTTTTTTTTTTTTTTAATTTTTTTTTACTTGAAAAAAAGGACAAATTTGTAGAGTTTTTAAGTTTTTTTTTATTATTTTATTATGGTTTTAGTAGGGCTATTGGCGATGAAGTCCAAAAAAAAAAAATTCAACGCGTCAGTGAATAATCCCTGGGTTGAAGCACCAATTTACGTGGAAATTTATTTTTTTTTGGGCCCACCTGTTTTAGGTCCCAGAGCCGCCACTGCATTTAAGGGGGGGATTCATGTGGCCCTCAAAAAAACCCCCCTTTTTAAATTTCGTGAAGAAAGTAAAATAACAAACATGTCCCACTAAAAAGTCACAAAAAAAGGATAAAAAAAAAATGATGGGGTTCGTGAACTGATAAGGGGGTTGTTTCCCCGGATTCAATTCCTTTTTTTTTTTAAAAAAGGAACATGATTTGTTTTGGTGATTTTCCCCTTTCGGGTACGGATCCGTGGGATTCCCCCTTTTGGGGAAAGGTCCGTATCAGCTCTGTGAGGGGCCCCTTTTTAAATTTTGTTTGCACCTGAATGTTGTGTCTAAAATCAAAACGTTTTAAAATAACAACCATTTATCTGTTAACCGACCTTTATTCATTTCATTCAAAATATTTGGTCAGAAATTTCCCCTGCACTACGTTTGTCGATACAATAAAACCGGGTTTTTGTTTAAATTTTCCGGCCATCTATTTTTTTCAGAAAATCCTCTTTTTCGTTTTGCAAAAAATGTTTTGGGGGGTCACAAGCGGTAAATAAATATCCAAAATTTTTATTCAAAAAAATCAACATAAAACACTTACATAATGCTAATTTAAAGATTTTTTTTCGTTAGACAAGAAAATAATTGGTTTTACTGGGGGGAAAGTCAGTGGCGGCGCTAGACCAATGTGGACGTCGGCGACATCAAGTTCACAAGGCCTCTTACTTCCCAAAAAAAAAAAACCAAGCCGAAAAAAAAAGCCAAATCATAAAATAATGTATGAGTAAAGGGGGTTTTTTTGTTGATAATCAAATGATAAAAGAAAAAAACAAATTTTTTAAATAGAAAAGGGCTTTTCGACCTTTAGCCTAAAAGAATTTTTTCAGGATTGTGTCGTAGCTAAGACTAGCCGCTTTTCCCGCTTGATTGACAGAACTGATAATGCGGATAGTCTGTTTTTTTGGGTCATCGTGCTTCTCAAATAGGTCTTTATCAATTTCAACTTTGAAAAGCTTCTCTCACCAGAGCTGTACTGACAGGAACTTTGAGCATGATCCTGATTGTAATGTAAACATTTGGATATATTTCTTCTAAATTATTTTCTGAAATATAATGGATGAGTTGTTTCGCGTCGTTATAAAGTTAGTGAATAAGTTTTTTAAAAAATGTAGTTCTTAAAATAGTTCAAAAGGCTGTAAGTCACTGTTTTTTCCTTTTCCCCCTAAATCATTGCAATGTTTGAGAAGATCTTTTTTTGGATAGATTTTTAAAAAAATTGATGTCATTAATAAAACTAAATTTTTGCAAAATACCCCTTTACGACTATTATAGCATATATCATGGTGTTAAAAAAAATTTACTCTGAATTGCATTTCAGGAGATTCAACTCTTTTTTCGCTATGTTTGTAACCGTACATTCGTTTTTTTTCCGGTTATTATTTTTTTTCCTTAAATTAGACTGAATTTCGTAAGTACTTTTTTTACTAATAGTCTATCTTCTGTTACGTTTTTTTTAAAATTTAGCATTACAAAAAATTTTGAATTCAAACAAAATGAATGTAAAGTATCAATAACGACTTTTAAGTTGACTTGATCCATTTTCCCTAGTTTACTTATATTGTTCATACGTAGCAATACCTCATACCACACATGTATTGCAACAATAATTCAAAAAAATTTAAAATTTCGTGCAGGACGGTTTAGTGTCGCTTAGAGATTCGGAATCTTAGTTTTATTTTTTTGATCATTCACGCATTCGATGAAAATCATCAAATTGTAAAAATATTGCTTTTTTGCTCCAATTTACTTCCAAAAAAAGTTTGACAGAGGTTTTAATGTCAATTTTTTTAAATTTCTTTTAAGGATCTCCCATCCACGCTTGCTTGAAAAAAAAACACATAGATTTTTGATAAAGCCAAAAAAAAAAAGGGTGCCGTTGAAGAGTTAGCTGCATCTATCCCCAAAATAAATTTCAACCACATGGCGTGAAGAATGCTCTTGGATTTATATTAAGTACGCTCATTCGGGCGAAATATACATTTCATAGTGTTGCCAGACACGCGATTATGAATACCCCCAATAATACTCACTGTCATCGTGCATGTGTGCGAAAATAATAAAACTCAATATTATCTGCTTAGTTTTTTTCCGAATTGTTCGGGGTGAGATTGGCGAAATTAAAATAAATATAGGTAACTTGTAAAACTTTTTTGCGAGGCCCTCTCATGCACGAGGACGTCGGCAGTGGCCGACGTCGCCGACGCCTAGCGCCGCCACTGAGGAAAGTCACACTTTGTACGGCGTGGTTTTAAGGTTTATGAACGAGTTATCTATTATCAAGTTATAAAAAGTCAACGTGTTAGTTTGGAATAATTAAAAAAATATGATTTTTACGCAAATAGATATAGTAAAATACTTTTTACTGTGCGTCCGATAAGTAAAGTTTATTTTAAATTAAAAATTAAAGGAACACAAATCAGAATCGGGATATCTATTTTTTAAATTTAAACACTTTATTATTTTTGTTTATTAAACATAATATATTTACCCAAAATTTTACAATTTGAGCTAGTGGGAAAAATTGTACAGGATTATCCCGAGGACTAGAAAATTGTTTTTGGGTTCTACCTTACTTTTTTAAAAAAAAATGAAATGCCCCAAAAATACCGGGGGGTGCCCTCGCCAGACTGGCCATAAGAAATCCCAAGTAAATTTTTTAAATAATTTGGGTCCCCAAAATTTTCAAAAATTTTTATTAAATTTTTTTGAAAACGTTAATAAGATTGGAAAAAATACGAAATTTCGTTTTTTTTTGATAAGGCAAAATTTAAAAATTATTTAAGAAAACTATTTGTAAATTCGCTGCCCTACCT